>WEDG01007971.1:0-33555 GCA_017591395.1 Schistocephalus solidus
ATTGACCACCCACAACGACAGCTTTAGGCAGGACTGATTCAACAATATTGATTTTTCCGGCAAGTTTTAAATTTTGTTAACTATTTTTTGCACACTCACCACAAGTCTGACGACAACCTGGAGAACCAGCGTCGGAAATTTACCAAATAGTTTCTTCTTGTTTCCCAAAGAACTTCTATTATTCGATATATATATATATATAATGGTAATGGGGCACTCACCGATCGCTTACAGGACTCACTTGTCCCGTTGTGCCTTGGGGCTAACTCTCAAGCCCCGCCAGCAGCCGTTAGGCAGCTAAGTATATAGGCAGAATAACATGACCGACAAAGACAAGGGAGACTGGAATGGCCAATATATATATATATAGGCGAACTCCGATCTATTCGCTTCCCGAAGCAAACAAGCTCCGTATGGGTAGCAAAGGTCACAAACAGGCAACCAATTACCAGGCCGAAGTCGGCCAAGTTATAATTGCAGAGGAGAGACAACAGAAAATATGGGTAGATTGATACCGTCTGTTTCGGGCTTATTCTGCCTTCATTCAGCCAATAATAACCCTGACTACCAGCTGGGACTGGAAACACAAACATGCGCTCGAGCACGGCGCGGACAGTCCACACACTGGGTGTATCAGATGGGTCATAAGCACTTCATCGAACCGAAGTTCATCTGTGCCTCGCCACTGTCATTCTCTGTCACTGCAGATCGGGTATTTATTCAAACAGGAATAGGCGAACTCGGATCTATTGGCTTCCCGAAGCAAACAAGCTCCGTATGGGTGGCAAAGGTCACAAACAGGCAGCCAATTACCAGGCCAAAGTCGGCTATGCGACTATGAGGGCTCTAAAGTGAACTCCAAGACGCAACGGAACATATAGGTTACTTTACCAGATCGGTGAACACTTCATTACCATAATTCATAGTACCGATCGCAAACCGACAAAACAACGGGCCCGTGGCTCAATGGTAGAGTGTTACACTCAATGACCAAAGGTCGCGGGTTCGAATCTCGGGTGATCCACACCCAGGATTGGGTATGACTGGCTGATGACGGCTAATAAGCCAGACATGGCCATTCCGGTCTCCCTTGTTTTTTTCGGTTCAATCTTATCAAAAGTATATCTCAAGTCGCTATGCAACTGCCCGCGAGGGCTCTAAAGTGGGCTCCAAGGCACAGCGGAGCATAAGTGTTCCTTACCAGATCGGTGAACACCACACTTTCATATATTATATACATCGGGGAAATAATTTCTGAAATTATTAAGTGCAGGACATGGAGTCAGGTGATTCGGACATGACTTCTTCGGGTCATAGCCGAAATTTCAATGAACGTTTGGGTCGAAGACAATCAACCACTGTGGAATAACCACGTAATGCCCATTCTACAAACAAGTAGTATGAATCTTATATGGTAAAGACTTTATACCGTCATATTTATATATATAATGTAAAATGAATATCGGGAACAACAACTGTTTTCCTGACTTTTTAAATTCAGACAAACTCACATCCCAGTTGTCTAAGACCCCGCGTAAGTTGCTCATAGAAACAGATGCAGGCTAATTATTTTTGTGGGGGGGGAAATACATGGCCCTAATTGGAAACCTTTACGAACATGCGAAAAGGTTGGTTATTCCGTAATACGCAGCTAATGCGCAGGTGTGCGTACTAGATGAAAAATCTGTTCAACCCTTCTAAGCTGCATTCCTAAAGTCGAAAAAGCCCTTATCAATAAGACCGAACATCGTGAAGCCCAAGATACAGTAGAAGCAGTGGTCTTCGTCTTCCCTTTGACTGCAAGCAGTATAATCGGACGTTACAGTTGTACGAGTAAAAACTTAAAACCGTTTATTAGTGCGGATAGCTGTTGTATAACAATCGGGAGTTCTAACACCCACGCTCATCACAACCCATCTCAAGGTTTGAGTCTGGCAAATGTTAAGTCATATCGAGAGAACAATTATTAGTGTCAAGTTTTTTGTAAGATATACGGGTTAAACTAATTAAATAAGAGTTGCTTTAAAAAAATCCAGTGGTTTTCTGCATGATTTTTGGAACCGAAATCTACTGCCCTTCTGTATGGAAAAATCAAAGACAACCGACGAAACAAAATTAAGCATGACTTTATTTCACGACAACCAGAAAAACGACATGAGGCAATAATACTGTGAAATAACAGGAACGGTGCATATGTTTATCAGAGGAGGGCTTAGTCTGAAGATAGGCAATTACCTTAACAAACTTCTTATTAACAATGAAAAAGCAAACACTACAGATATTGGTTTCAACGTTAGACACCTGAATGGAGCTCAGCAGTAATGTACCTAAAAGGCTATATTATGTCTGAAATGAAGAGTAGATACGACGCACAAAGCTAACAGCTCCCACAGACATCGCACAACCAAAACTGACACGCAGAACAATGGAAATTTCTTAGGGATTATCGTTGTGACAAAAACAAGTCAAAGAATTAAGTATTTTACGCGCCTCTCTGATCGGTGTATAAACCTAACCAGCGCACTTTACAGCTGATAGCGAGCAGCTTTTCACGATACGGTCAGCGATGTTCAGCAAGCAAGCTTACGTACCTCATATCGTGCGATTAACTATCTTACGAGCAACACGGCGCTTCAAATAACTTAACGAGGTTCCAAGACACTGGTTCCTCTTGGCAAGTTCGTCCACTGGTGTAAATGTGTTGAGAACAACAGTGAAGAATAGGTTTTCAGTGCAAAATGGCTTCCGCATAATTCAGGACGCCAGATGGAAGTGGCGGCTAGCAAATCATCAGAGTGACAGATATAATGCCTAGAATTTTGCGTCCTATGCGATTTGAAGTCCAGCAACACGGTTAGCGTCTGCTGTATTGGGGCTGAAAATCCAGCAAACAATCCGGTTTCGCCCCTTATGGAACATTAAGAGGTTACAGTTTTGTCAGAGACTTCCTCGAGAGTTGGGTGCAGGGTGCATGCATTAACGAAAAATAGAGCCACGCGATATAGCAAAGTTATCCCTATTGTTCAACATTTTTCTGCTGGAAGAGCTGATAAAATGAGATGATTCTGTTTTAAGTGTGGTTCATTCTGAGAATTTTATTTCGGTCGATAACCAGGGAGCCTCTTTTCAAAGGGAGAATTCAGCCCAACTAGATACACGCGTTATAGAAGTGGGGCATCTTAGAGAAGCAGGCGGCTTATCAGTCGACCCCAACAATTTCGTTGTTTTAGCAAGCTTCACTTGTCGCTCTTATTCAACGGCTAGCCTCTAAAATGGACCTATATGAAAGTCCAAAATTGCCCACCGATAAATCCGTAAGTTTCACCACCGCACTGATGGATGTCCAGAGAAAGCAACGAAAGTATCTTATAGGCTGATACACAACTACGCCTGACTGCGTTTGACCCCTTAATTAACGACCAACCAAGTTAACTCATATAGGGAACGGGGGTGTCTGGTAGAGATAGAAGGTACCAGGCCTAACAAACGCTTCCACGGTAGGTGTGCCGGACAGGACGAGGATAAAGTAACCATACCACCTGAGGAGTAGCGCAATAATAGCGTGAACAGCCTGTAAGACGCTCAAGCGGAACTGAAACCTTAATATCCCAACACAACGTCAGTTGGCGGGATTTTGGTTTCAGGTTGAGAAACGAAGGCGCTCCCGAACTCTATGAGGTGATCCGGTAAGGCACTTAATTCCCATCAACGCCCTGTCATAGGAATTCCATGACAGACACGTCCGTTCGAAGAAAGCCTGAAGTGCCTGGACCATCCGATGGGAGATTCCGACATGAAAATGGCCTGTGAAGAGTAAAACGCAAAAGGTGAAACACGGAACCATAAATAAAGAAATATAATGACCGAAAGAAAATACCAATAAGCTCGATATCCCCTTGTCGATAGAGCTACGCTTTTTTTCTAGCAAAGAAAAAGGATGTTCCTGAAATGACTTTAATACTGGGTTGCAGTCGTGCTAATATAGGATACCCAGGCCAATATATTAAGTTACTGAGTAGCAACATAGACTAGAAACCGTATACCAAACCCACGTCTTTAACATAACGTCTGTGTGTAGCAGTCCACTACGGAAAATAAGCCAGAGAGGAAATGAAATGAGGGAAAATAAAAAGTTTTGATAAAACATGTTTCCCAAAACGACACGCCAGGCTTTTCCGTGGAACTGCCATCAGGGAAATTCCGAAGTACGACGAATATTCCACAACACTACCCAATGCATGCCTTAAACGACACATCGCCCCAGCACCAGTAAGTTCGCTTCAGCATTAATGTAGGTTTGCGACCAGTCAATAAACTGCACATAGTACTAACCACATCGCTCGAAGTAAATGCAAGAGCCATCAAGAAGTCTGAGGGCAGCGGCTGGTGGAATGACAGTAATCACAGCTGCACCAAACCACTTCCTCCACAGAAGCCGAGCCTTGCAGCGCACATTTCGCTATCACACACAGACGACCATTCAAAACATATAGGACTTCCCCTAAAATAATATAGCATTAAGGCAAATTCAGTCGTCTCGCCGGCGAGGGAAAGTTCTTTGGTGTTCTCCGGTTGCGGGTCGACACACTTCCACTGGAGAATGTGGGGTAAGGGATTTCGTAACGTCGTCTCTACCATCCCAACTACTTGCAAGGATACAGTACTGGAAATTCTGGTAAATAAGGCAGTCATGAGCTATAGAATTCATGGGCGCTAGGAAGCGCCACCTACGGCACTCGCTATACTCCGAGGAGGCTCCGTGGAAAATAGCAACGTTCGAGTCACCGCCCAGTGGCAACAATTCACCTTCCGTGAACTAAAACTTTTCCTAGTCACTGATAGGGCAGAACCTTGCCAGGCGCAGGGCCATCAACCGGTTGCTTGCTCGTCAAAAGCGAAAATAACAAATTACAGACGCGTATGTCACATGCACCCCACCCACCTCAATCTCAAAGCTACCACTACGTCCCAGTGGTAGGTCCAACGAAACTGGGGACGGCAACTTTCATGCCTACATATTGCGCGCACGCACTGATTCCCTACGTGAACCAAGCCACATGACCCGAGTTCTACTTCGTTCTGGACATTTGTAAACCGAAAAAAATTGATATTTATATTCATACTGACGCTTGTAGTGTAAGATAAATTTGACAAGATCTGTAAGCAGGTAGGCACTCCAGAATTTCTACTCTTTTTGGTGGTGCTTTTAATTTGTCCTAGCAGAACGTTTATGATAACGTTTTCATCGATCAAAGTAATTAATAAAGACAAACATCAGGAGATTCGCAGTACCAGAGAATCAACCATTTAGCAGTAACCATTGAGCTGCCAGGAGCCTAGGGAATGGTTGGCATACTGTGACTATTGCTCACGCTCATCTTTATCGTTCTACATATAAAGAAAGAGGAACCTGTTTGTCAAGTCAGCCGAGGGAAACCGGCACGTCTATAGGTTTCATATAGTGAAACGACAGGCAGCAAAGTAGGCTGTCAGGTGACGGTCGCGAACCTTGCGACAGTAATACTTCAAGCCTTCCCAGGCACCAGTGGTCACAAGTCGGATTGGCGTTAAGCGGCAAACACTTACTGCCAGACATAACCCGAAACCTTAATCTATCGGAAGGGAGAATGGAAATTCCAACCTCCAAACTCAACAGTTGCAGGAAACGACAGAAGAAATCCTGCTCGCTCCACCAGGAAATGACAACAAAACTGGTGGAGTAAGAGGGCAGGACACAGTGAGACGATCTGACAGCGCAACCAAGTGACACAGGCTTATCCACGGATCGATACCCTGACGAAGATCGTGACTCATGATAGCCATATATTACGGATCAAACGGCGAAATACAGGCCATAAGAACGATGTCTGCAGCCTTCCCAAAGGATTGCTCTAAAAACAGCCTGGGCTCCTTCAGTGAGTACAGATTCCGTTTCCGAATAAAATTCAAGAGGCAGAGTTGACAAGGGTTTGCAGACCTTTGCTACGGAGCAGCCCTTGGTGATTCAATACAACTAGGCTGTATGGCCTAAAAGATACACGATGCGAGAGCAAATATAACAGCCCCACACGCAATTTTTAGAAAGCCTACACACCATGACCGGGCTACTTCCAACGCAACCTATTACAGCAGCGACCTGGATTAAGGAAATCTGCGCATGCGCGGCTACTACATACTTTTAAAAAAATCTATAAAAATCTGCCTGCGGACAGCACTAATGGACCCGGTCTCTGTATCAAAGCTCCGGCTGACCAGGACTGCTATCCTTCACCACTGATCCTGAACATTCTGCCATAATAGTCAACAGATTAGTTCATTTATCGACGGTTACCGCGAAGGTATCAAACACATCTCACCTAGCCAGAGCAATGCACTTCTGAAACGCCGATTTGACATGTGATCTTCAAATCATTCTTTCCCAGCGAAGGATGAAGGGCAGTCAAACAATACAAATTAAACCTCAATCATTTACGCCACAGAATGCTACAGTTCGGGAAATGGATAACTTGTAGAGATACCCATGACTGTCATTTAAGAAAGGCCTCATGAACCACTAATATTTGATGATCAATTCAGCAAAGTAAAAACACTGAAAACCCTTACACCGCCGAAGATGGTTACGTACTGCTTCACTGCAAAAGAACTCAGATTACCCTAGGAAATATACCCGCATTCCGTTTTGTCACCTACTTTAGGCAGATCAGGAAGATCGAGATGTTTGAAACCTCAGCTCGGTAAGGACAGGAACTGAAGATCAGACTGAGGTGATCACGTCCGTAAGTCTTTCAGTCCTGTAAGCAATGTCAAACCCATCATTCTACTTTTGAATTGGGCGAGTAACCCCTGTGTGAACGATAAGAGACTCCTACAACCTCCAAATTGCTGCGAAACAGAGGGACGGCAGATGAAACGTAAAATTTAGACTGTTGCCCACCGCCAGTAGAACAGTAAATCAGTCGTCTAGAAAGTGGCCAAGCCACCAACCCGGACATTTTCTAGACAAAAAAAAACAATTATACAATCACTGACACCAAAAAACCTCAAAGGACATGACAGTATGTTACCTTGAAAAGGAGTGTCCAGATTATCGAACTATTTCACTAGTTTTCGGTGTATGTGTGCCGCAGGCAATAAAAGGTTTTGTAGCAGGAAATCTAAGATATGCGCATCTAATTAATTAGGTGGCGTATTAGAAGACTGATAAAGAGGATTACATCAGGTCACTAATTCAGAAAGAGCTGGATACCTCTATCAAGCCGCACACATCACGAACGTCCATCCATGTTGAACATAACACTCCAATATGACCACTCCTCGAACAGAATGTTCTCTGGATCACTGAAATTTTGATGCTAAATGTCGATCACCATTATAAAATAAGGGCAACTCTGAAAAACTACGTCTATGGGTACCTGAGAATTACGTCAAGATTGAGGATCCTGAAAATACACTTCCGTAGACGAAGTGACCAAATAGGGATTTGAATGATGCACGCGACTGTTATTTGGCGTTTTCATCACTCGACCCCTACTCCTCTCCACGGCGTGTTCCTAGCCAGTAGTTTCGTCACACTACCACAAAATTTGGTCCGTCAGTGGAATAGCATCGTCTTTCGCTGCTGGAATCAGAATGGATGCCAATGCAATAGGACATGACAGTTCTCGATGCGCACATCGTTGAACTGACCTTTTTCGGGAAGTCCTTGTGAAGCAGTAAACGACCAGCAGATAGAAGAGACCCCACGGCGATGATAACATAAGTTCAAGTAAGATGATAACATGCCCTCACATGGAAACGATGATGCGGCTTCAAAGCACATAAATTAGACGTTTTGCACTTCATGCAACCTACAATAACTGCAGAGCTGACAGTTCCCCAGTTGGTAGTATTATTCTGTGCATATCGGAAGAATAAACATATTCGAGGCGTCAAATTCGTGATATAAGCAAACAAGCGTCCAGAAATCTTAGATTTCAACCATAAGACTATAGATAAGGTCGTGCGAGGACTTAAATAAGGTCGCACATTGAAACCTGACAAACGTTGTTTCCAGCATTTTGTGAAGCTTGTTCGCTATAATAATCGCATTTAAATCTCAATTCTGTTCGACAACATTAGAAGGAAATTGATCGCTGCCCGACGCTTCTCGGGCTTTCTATTAACGTCAAATCTGATGCTGAAAGTATATGTCCTCAGTCAGAAAGAAATTGGTTCAAATCGGATACTTTGAATATGTCGTGAGAGCTTGTCCACACAGTAATCATAATGCGTAGACGAATTGCTGCTGTACACTGTGCAGGAATCCGCCTATGATTAGACTAAGAAACTGAGTGGCCAGCGGACACCGGCTGTTCAAAAAAGTTTAAGCTACACAGAACAGCCAAGGCAAAGCATACACGTATGCGCGGGCCCATCGAGAAGGCTGTCGATAAGGCAGAAAACTGCAGACTTTCAGTAAATTTACTCAGACCCGAAATTTAAATTAAGAGTCATGCGACAAAACGCCTAATAAAGGCTGAAATTAGCACCGGTCAAACGGAACATATTGCCAAATCTAACAGAGATGAGTCAGACACAGAGTTTTAACAAGGGTCACCAGACAAAAACCGTGAATTTCGATTGCGAAGTAGTGGCTTGAGTTGTGGGGTACTGTTCGACGCAAATGTTTTCCCCACTTATTAGGGTCTACTCCTAGAGCAGCACACAGAGGCAAGGTACTGCCGGCATGGTGGAACACCAAATTAATGAGCAGCTGGAACATTTACAAGCTGACCAAAGACGTCTGTAAACGGAGGTCAGCAGAAATCCAAAGGAAGAATTCAGAAGCCCCAGACACACCTGGGGTTTCGACCTTCCATGCTGCCTATCGCGTCAATCTACTACTGGTCTAGCCCTCAAGGAACCGCGGACCACCCCAAACATGTCTAACGAGTCGAACTTTGAAAGCTTATATAGCCGGACACGGATCTCTGGGATTGAAAATAGGTTCAGCAGGTTCAATATATTTAAAGAAATTTAAGATCAAAAGGGGTAAAAAGACTCAATAGCCTTTGTATGATTGCTGCGGCCAGTCAGGTCTGGCAGGCCAAGACTGGGGCGCAAATCCACTCTGTGGTGGCTGAACCACATACTGCTGGTAGTTCATATCGTAGCCGGGCTGACCGCCCTGGGTTCCGCTTACAGGAGGCAATGGGGCATAAGCGGACCCAGCTGGTGCCCCCATAAAGGGCTGGTTGGAATTAGCAGCTACGGCAGCGGGCGACGGCTGTGGAAACACTTGACTAGACCACTTGCCCTGAGGAACATTCGGTTGTGCGGGCAGCTGCAAGGGTGCGGAGGCTGCCACCGGTGGTGCTTGTGGGGCAGGAAACGAAGGATTAGCAGCCCACTGAAGCGGTGCTTGCGGTGTCACGTTCACGTTGGGAGGAGGCGGCTGCGGCTGCACGGAGGTCTGTCCCCAAGGTGGAGCGCCGATTGTAGCAGTGAAATCCCTATCAGAATTTTGCCCAGCGCTACTGTAACCCATGGTTGATTTTTCAACAGGCATAGGGTTCTGGAAAGGCACTGCCATCGAGGCATCACCCCATTTACTGAGCTTAGGAGGTTGGGGATAGGCATTCCCGTTGGGAAGAACGCCTGAAGACTGCGAAAAGCTTCTCTTTTCGCCGGCATGATCGGAAGCAGACATAGGGCCTCCCATAGCTGAGCGGGGGGCAGTCGGTGGCAAATTAGAACCATACTCAGGTACCGAGCTACGAATAGGCTCGTTATACGAAGTCTGGGGAACGCTCGGGCGAGCTGCGTTACCGCTGTAAGAGGGCCCGTTTCTTGGCGGTAGGGCCACAGGCCCGCCAAAATGTGCTACTGGCGCCCCACCTTGGGAATTAGGTTGCATAAAGCGTGAATCAAGGCTATCTTCTGAACGTCCGAGTGGGCCGCTTCGGGGGTTGAAGCGGTTCGATGAATAATCTGTAGAAAATGAAGTTGAGACATTCTGCATAACAAAGAGTACGCAAAAATAGCTTAAGGGCCATAAAGAAAAGGCAGATACAGTACTCGCTTTTGGGCACGAGGAAAAGGCATAATCGACAGTTCGTCTTACTACTTCAGCAGCGGGGACACTCCAAAATCACAAAAAAAAGCATGGTGTAAATACGTTTGGCCGCCTTTCGAAAGGAATGGCAGTAAGACATCAGAGGCAATTGCCGCCCCTTCCTACTGATTAGAAGCACCACGATTTTGTAGACATAGTGGTCACATAGAATTGAACTGGTTTACGGTGGAGGGAGGGGTGTGACAGTCCTCCCCTTTGTTCCAACACACCCTCAGTAGTAGCAGTGATGGAAGTGGACAGGCGTGCGGCGGCTGACATGACAAATTCACTCCACACATGTCGCACACCCGACAAACAACCTACACAGGAAGCGATTCAAAAAAGGGATCCAACAGAGCGGATGCAGACCAAAAACCACTTCAGTGAAACTAAATTACTCAGTCCGACGGCGGTTATCGAAACCACTGATTTAGCCAAGTAGTCTCAATTTTAAAAGGCATCGGATACGTCAGTGTAAAACGTAAATGATGCTGAGGTCTTGTTGCGTCTTTCCTTTTACGTACTACCGACTCCCCAATTTATGACTATTGGAGGATTCGGGGCAGCAGATGACGTTGCATAATTGTCCGTTTGGTATTACAGGGCAGTCCCTGTCAGAAGACTGACCTTTATTTAGGTCAAAAATTACAGTTTCGTTATCATGGGCGAGCGTCCGGTGCAAGCGTCACATCAGGCGGGCCGCAAACAGACAAATCCCGAGTAATGATTAGTGTCAAAAAACAATGCTACGTTCACGTGGAGATATGCCACTCACTGGCGCTGCGGCGGCACTCGGAGACAAAAACCAGAAGTCGTTCAAACTAGAAAAACACCGCAATCACTAGGGCTGGAGAACATCACAAGTAAGTTACAGGGCTAGAGAACGTAAAGCCTACGTAATTATGGCAAGTAGTGCAGGTACTTACCATTTCGCCGTTTTGAGAAGCGACTGTGACCGCCGGCCATCCGCAGAAGTTGTGGATTGACCTCCTGGTTGGCCTCTTCTAATATTTCGACCAAATCTGCGGCTTGTTTAGAATTCTTCCGTGTGAAAAATGTAAATGCTGTCCCTTTCTTGTTGCTTCTTGCCGTTCGACCAATTCGGTGGATATAATCTTCTGTTTGATTTGGGAAGTCGTAGTTAACGACGTACTCAATATCATCGATATCTGCGAGACGTTAGATAATTATAACAGCATACCTAATCCTCGTGATGCCACATCGGTAGCGACCAAGACAGTAATTTTTGCAGTTCGGAAGGCTTACAAGGTAAATAAGAAGGCGTAGTTACCTGCTAGGGTCGCGTCCCTTTCCCTCTGCGCCTTGTCGCCATGCATAGCAGCAACCCGGAACCCACGGCGTCTGAGAAAGTAAGCGACCTGATCCGTCTTCTTTTTAGTCTCCTGCAAATACTAGACATCGCAGACCGTGAAATGATTGAATGAGTTCACATAGTCTGTTTTCTTTATCGTATTCGTCGATGACATCAACGACTTGAGTTATGTTGGGGTTTGCATGCAGTGAGGTAGAACCGATATTGACTTGGATATAGTCTTTTAGGAAGCTGCGTGCCAGCGCCTGGACTTCTTTGGGCCATGTCGCAGACCACATTACAGTTTGCCTGTCGGGGCGGACTTGGTCTACAATTTTCCGAATCTGGGGTTCAAAGCCCATATCAAGCATTCGGTCAGCTTCGTCCAAGACCAAGTAAGTGCAACGCCTCAAGTTAGTGCTAAATTTGCCATTAGTACAACTATGTTTACTTACGCGTTCCCCTTTAGGAAATCTATTAAGCGTCCTGGTGTGGCGACGCATATTTCTGCGCCATGGGTGAGAGCTCTCTGTTGGGGGCCTTTTGATGCACCTCCATAGAGGCAAACGGTCCGTAGACGAGCCGGAGCACTAAACTGATCAGCGACGGTAATGACCTGCTGTGCCAGCTCTCGTGTTGGAACGAGAACAAGGCATATAGGCCCTTCATCTCTGAGAAGCCGCGGTTGAGCAAGGATATGGACGATTGCAGGCACCAGATAACATGCAGTCTTTCCTGAACCAGTTTGGGCGATTCCTACTACGTCTCGCCCGCTGAGGACCATAGGCCAACCCTGAGATTGTATGGGTGTGGGGGAGGCCCAGCCGGCGCGCTGAAACGCGCCAACTATGTGTGGCGGCAATTCGAGGTCATTAAAGTTGAAAATGGGGCGTGGGATGTCTCTTCCGGAAAGAGTCATTCTATTTTCGGCACGAAAATTATCGATCTCTTCCTGCGGTCGGCTTGACACCGATGGCAGCTCCCGGTAAAACACTTTCTCGAAACGAGGCAAGTTTTCTAGATCCCATCTTGGTGCCTTAAGGTCATCAAAATTGCAACTATGTTTTCTTTTGTTCGGCGGACCACCCCAGCTAGAAGAAATTATAGAAAATTAATGTGCTTACCGACGAATGGGCGAGCGGGACCTGAACGGCATCCTACAAGACAGACAGCGGAAATCAAAAGTGGTACGCAGTAAAACAACCACACGGGGAGTGTAGATCACTTGCAGTAGATCAGAAATGTCCATGTTGAGGGAACGAGAGGTTCCATCCGAAAAGCGCATCCACCCAAATGATTTAACAATCTTTTGCTAAGATTTGAATGCATATAAAAATGCAAGTAAAGAAATAGTATGCTTACCCATGTCATCGGTGGTTTGCAACAAAGTTTGCCTTTTGATTTAACTATCCGTTCTGAATGTTTAGATCTTACACAGGTGTACATCGCAAGCACTATTTACATTTTACATGTGAATGAAACATGATTCAAATAATTAGTGGTCCTTTATAAGCAGTGTAGAGTAAATACATTCCGTCAGATAGGAATAATACTAAGAATTGTAATTCGAATACCTTAGCAACCATTTCTCTGAGCATTCATTTAGGTGGTTAAGTTATTCTTGCATGGTAAAGAATTAAGAATTTATATTTGGTTAGCACCGGCAAGGCACTGTCTAAACAAAAATTTGTAACGAAATAAAGTTATGACAATGTATGCAGATAAAATGTACAAATACTAAATAATGTAGACATAACTTGTCCTGCTAGATCAACAGTTAGCGATGTTTTGAAATCAATGGTGAACTGGAAAAAATAGGCAGTGAAAAAATTCCTACCTTAAAAATGGAGGCAGAGTTCAATAGGCCTTGATTTTTGAATAGAATGTTGGAGAAAAAACTGCTTAGGAAGATAAGGTCAGATGGTAGAGTAGGGTAATACTACAGAAGCATTTCAAAATGAGATAATGAAACGTCGAGATGATGTGTTCTTGATCACTTACGCGTATGAAACAAAATATCACGAAAATGCGTCAATGAAATTAAGTCCTCATAATCTTAGGATCCAGGATTGAATTCTGATTATGGTTAGTAGCCAACAAAACGGCAGAATTTTAGACAGTGGACCACCGAATGTGTACGTCCGAATGACTTCATCGTTTGGATGACTGGTGATATAAGGAGACATCATAGTTCATGGGCGACTCGAAGTAGCGAAAATATAGTTTCAAGAGGGTCACTTAAATTCCCGATGGTCCTTTCTCCGAGTCATGGGGAAAGCTACTGGGAAAAGATGAGGAAAATAAAAGGTTAATAGAATCAGTGTTAAGATAAATGTGCAGTCTTCGCTTGAATGCAGATAGACTAGTTAACGACCTTATTTAAATTGGCGAGTTATTCCAAAGAAAACTATACCTATAAGCAAAGAAGAGGGCGCGTTTACGCGTGGAGGATGCAGCGGGAGGTATAATTAGTGTAGAATTTCGGGGTAACGGTGGTAATGACTGCAGCTTGGGGAGAGTTCAGCTATTATTTTGTCGAAAAAGGAGACCAAATCCTGCTTCCAGTCTCCTGATCCAAAGAAATTTTAGCTTTGTCAGCTGGAATCTGGTTGAGTAGGAAGCAGTTGAAAGAGTCGGAAACAGGAGTTTTTTGTGAAGTGTCTTCGGACATTTTCAATTTTTGAATGGCTAAATTCGTTCATTAAACCGAAGAAAGGAGAGCAAAATTCAAGAATGGGAAATACAAACATACGAGAAAGTCTTAATTTAATTTCTGGAAGGTAGAAATTATAAGATATAAAGCCGAAAATCTGAGCAGCTTTGACAGTTTTTCTATCGGCATGAGGCGAAAGATCTAATTTATTGTCCTTGATGGAGGAACATTTAACCATTCTTCCCTCTGATCGCTCGCCAAGCTGTGATGTCATCTGTAAAGAAGACTATTACGCCGACCAATCCATTAAACACAGCAAATGCCCGAGCACAGATGCTTAAATATAAATAAATAAATAGCTTTATTGATTGGGCACTTCTTGGGTGCCGTCAAATTCTTAGAACACAGGACAAAAAACCTAAAAACTCCTGTTTTCCGTAACCACTATAGCTTTTTTGGTTGTATGCATAAATAGCAGTGTTCAAAATGAGGAGCTTTTTAAGAAAAAACCCTGCCTTTCAAAGTTTAGAATTAGGAAAATTTGAAAATAAAACAGCTTGACAGAATGGGGATGAATTTATGTGTATAGGATTTATTAGGGTCAAGAATAGTCTATGATGGACATTCGAGAGTATTCATTCGATGGAGGTAGAAACGTCTGCGGTTGATTTGAAGGCATAGACACTTCCAATCAGATGCGAACGCAGTCGATTCCGATGTGGGGTCTGCCGACTAATTATACTTATTTGAACTGATCGCTAATGAAAGGTGGCAATGAATTAGGAGCGAGAAAATTTCAACGTAATAAACTTTCAATACTGTCATAAAGTCGTCATATTTGTATTTGATAATATAGTATTGATTATGTTCGATCAATCCCTACGAAAAAACTAGTACTAGTCGTTTCATCAAGCTAGATCAAATCCTAGGCGTCAGGCTTGTTGCGCAGTCAAATTACGTAGAGCCTACCTGATGTTAAAAACGCAAAAAATATAATACTTATAGGCAGCGATAAAAAAATAAGTTTTGCAAATAAGTTTTAAAGCAAATTCTTTAACAATCATACCCTTACAACAATTTGGACGCGAATCGTATCCGACCGTACGAATAGTTGGATGCGAATCGTATCCGACCATGACCGCCTAATTCAGACGCAAATTGAATCCGAAAAATTCGCATCTCATTTTTCAACCGCCCAGCGGAACCCCTTTCTCCTTTTGTAGACCCTCTTCTATGTAAACGGTTTAAAACCGACCCCCATTAAATTCTACTACAATTTTAACAATTATAAGGTGACTTTCGTGTCCCTCTCCTGCGTCGAGGGACCCGGCAATCAGTCCGCCGGTTCATTGAATCTCCCCCTCTAAAATGAAAATGCAGTGAATTTATCCTGTGGGTGAGCAAACAATGAACATTGAAATGTTAATTATAAAAGCATCATAATCTGCTGCATTTTTAATGCAGGCAATTTTTGTAGACCATGTTGATAAGTAAATTTTACTAACCGTCAAGACTCTTGCCGAGGGTAGCCTTTAGACCCATTTTGTGTAGGCCATCGTTTGCCTTCTTAAAGGCATTCTTAAAAGCCCTTTCCAGTTTTAATCTGTCGTCTTTTTGTGGATTATTCCACCTATTAAAAACCTCTGCGGTACACATGATTAAGTAATTAATGAGCTTTTTCTTACCCAGAATAACAGCGTAAAGAAGGGAAGCAAATATGTTTTTTTTCCTTGTGCCTACCATAGAAAGTTAAGTGGTAGGTCACCACATCGGCAAAAAGGTCCGAAAATATGCGATCAACAAAACTGCTGACACTATCACCACCGAGGGAGGCCAAATACGTAACCTATTAAGATAGTGAATAATGTGCAGGCTACCTACCAATTGCTCCCTGAATGATTTTTCTGCGACGTCTTTGGTTAAGGCATCTACTTAATCAAGGGTTAACAGTGGTTTAAATATGTGACTCCTGACGACGGCTGTGGTGCATGGGTGGCACAGCTCCTCAAATGCTCCTCTAGAAGTCACCGCAAAGCAACCACCTCTACATTTAGGTCCTGCAAATGCCACATTTCTTATATATGGCATTGCATGTACCATCGATTGCAAGATTTACGTGATGAATGCCCTTGACGTGTAGTTCTGTGACCACGTCGACTTTTTCGGTGGTGCCGACTGCCGTCTAGGAAGATTGTCTTTTTAAGGGAGTGGCTTATACGCATGTGAGGGAGACTGCGCAATTGGCATTGTTCTACTTGGATCATTGCTTCCCGATTAATTGTACTAAAATAGCGGTAATTGTGGTAATTGTTCTGCATACCGATGACGATGAGAGGGACGGTTTGTTTGTGACGTAAACGTTGGGATCTATCGGGTATTTCTTAGTCCTTCTGGGACGTCCAATATGGATTTCATCATCAGACATAATGAGCTTCAACCCAACAGGAAAAGAAGGGATTAGGAAAGAAATAACTATCGTATCATTCACTGCCTCCCTTCACTGTCCACGAATCAATAGCCGTGGGACTGTTGGGTTGTAGGATTGGTGGACAGCGACCGTTGAACGGTGAGAGTTACCGTGCGAAAGAAACCCTTATACGAGAATATGAAGGACAGTTACCGTCCAACCCAGTCGAATATATTTCTACGAATATTTTCAACAGCTGATTACAGAAGGGTACCCATTCTTTGCACGAATGGGGACGAAGAAGACAGCGTATTGTTGTGAACAATAGTAAAAAGTGTTTCCAATATCTTCTGGGAAGGACATCTTGAAGGAAGACTATACTGGTGTACAGTAGAAACTGCGGCAGTTCGGTGCACTTCCAGGTATTGAAATCAGTAAAGGACCTTGCGCGCTGTGAAAATTCTCGTGGCAAGTAGGCATTAAGCGACATTAACCTATCATTCATCGTAGTTACCTCTTCAGGTGACAACCGGAAAGGAGCTTCTCCTGGGCTTTTCAGCCACAAGCTCAGAATCCGTCGCCTAACACCCAGGTAAAGTAAATGAAGAGGATCTAAAGGAAAGTAAGTTACCTTTCCCACCTTACATGCTAGCAATGGCGAAGTGCCGATACGATGGCAGTCATCTTTGACAGAGAGAAAATCGGGATCCAGCCTCAAACGCTCGGAGACACTATCATATACTACTTTATCTACGTAATCGCCTTAACGCAACACGTCTCCCAGCCATAATAGGCGTTTTCATTCTTAATTTGCTTAATAAAAGCTCACGCTGCAGCATCGCAAATTACAGCTGCTAAACGAAACTCCAGGATCCTCTTGATATGTTCGACACGACGACCATCTCTGGCCAAATATTTTAACTCTTTAGCGAGGGGCCTACATAAAGTTTGCACATCTGAAGGCTTTCCATAGCCACCGTAAATCCCAACAATTAATATTTCATTAACAAGGTGCTCCATTATTCTACCTAGGATAGGCCTAAACCCACGCTTAGTTTTCTTATATATAGGGATCAGTTTTTTTCACAACAGCTGGCCTCTTCCCTATACAACATCCTAAGTATTGCCTTTATTAATACCAGATCGAAAGTACAAAAAATACCACAACTTAGGACATACGTTTCAAGCCTATAATTCCGATATAGTTTGTTTAACGGAACTATGGGTAAAGAATTAACATCGAATGCTTCGCGGTACGATACTGACCTCTGACGATAGAAACTTTTATGTTTTTGAAATGTCAGGACAATACACCTATAATCCCTGAGATCGCCTTTTCTTCTCATTTATGTCCGGGGAGGCGCATCTTCGCTTCTATTAGCATATATATATATATATATGTATGTATAGGCACAATAACATGACCGACAAAGACAAGGGAGACTGGAATGGCCATTTCTGGCTTATTAGCCGTCATCAACCAGCCATACCCAAGCCCAGGCGCTGCGGCGCCCGAGCCTCGAACTCGCGACCTTGTTGGGCAGAAGTCCAACGCTCTACCCTCTGCGCCACGAGCTCGTTGTCTTGCCGGTTTCGATCGGGCATATTAACAATGTTATTAGGGCGCTCACCGATCGGTTACAGGACTCACTCGTCCCGTTGTGCCTTGGGGCTAACTCTCAAGCCCCGCCAGCAGCCGTAAGGCAGCTAAGTGTATAGGCACAATAACATGACCGACAAAGACAAGGGAGACTGGAATGGCCATTTCTGGCTTATTAGCCGTCATCAACCAGCCATACCCAAGCCCAGGCGCTGCGGCGCCCGAGCCTCGAACTCGCGACTTCTGCCCAACAAGGTCGCGAGTTCGAGGCTCGGGCGCCGCAGCGCCTGGGCTTGGGTATGGCTGGTTGATGACGGCTAATAAGCCAGAAATGGCCATTCCAGTCTCCCTTGTCTTTGTCGGTCATGTTATTGTGCCTATACACTGAGCTGCCTTACGGCTGCTGGCGGGGCTTGAGAGTTAGCCCCAATGCACAACGGCACGAGTGAGTCCTGTAACCGATCGGTGAGCGCCCTAATAACATTATATATATGTATATATTTCTTACCAGAATCAAAGAGGCTCAGCGGGCAAATAATCTGGACTTCGTCCTTTCAAAAGATCCGATTAATGCTGATGAACTTAGGTCCGTAGCACCGTTGGGTAAGAGTAATCATGTAATGTTGCTGTGGGAATACTGTTTGTTCAGCAAGCACATAGAAATGCCAGCTTTTAGGAAACATTTCTGGCGATGAAATTTCCTCGGAATAAGGAGTGAATTTTCCATAGTAAACATTGACACCAGACATCTGGATATTGACCGAAACACTGTCAAAGAAGTTACACAAAACATTATGTTTCGCTTTTGCCTGACAAAAAGAGTACAAAAAAATCATCCTGTCTGGGTAATGCATGATATAATGAGGGAGTTAAACAGAAAGAACAAACTATGGAAGAAGTATGTCCCAAAAACAAGTCTTTTATTACGAAGAGTTTCACCGGAAGCGGAAAGAGCTAAGGTCGAATATCCGCAGGTTGCGGAGGGAGTACGAAAAGCGAATTTCAGAATGATCCGTAGATAAGCCAAAATTGATCATCAGCTGCATCAATAGCAGTCTAAAGAACAAAGAAGACAATGAGGACATTACCGAAAATGGAAATAAGACAGCCGTTTGCATCAACTATTTTTGCACCTGTTTTCACTGATTAAGTGGATATTAACGAGGTTGACTTCCCTACTGGAAGTAAGAACGCAGTCATAGAAAGCATCCATTTAGCAGGAAGATGTAAGGAAAGAACTTCTTGCACCTAAAATGTAAATCTCCAGGTCAGGGCCAGGTGTCAGCCAAAGTGCTGAAGGAGCTCGCGTGCCAACTCGCTGGACCATTCACGCATATTTCCAATCGTCTTTTGATCAAGACAGTCTTCCCGCTGATAAGAAGGTGGCAAATATATACACCATCCACGAGGGTCGGTCCAGAAAAAAATACTAACAACTATCGACCGATGAGTCTAACATAAATTTGTCGCGAAGTTATCTAAGGAATCATTACACGAACAACTATGCATTTCCTCGAAGAAAAATATTTATTCAGCAGTCTGCAGCATGGCTTCCAACAAAAACACTATGGTTTTACCAATATGCTCTATTCAATCGAGCAGGGGAACAGTCTTAAGATGAAGGCACACGGATCGATACTGTTTACATTGACTTCAAAAGAGCCTTTGATAGTTTTCCACATCATCGGTTACTATGCAAGGTTCGAGAATCTGTGATTAGGGCGAACTTGCGTAATTGGTTAGTGGCCTTCTTAATCGACCGATAGCAAACTGCGTGCATTTGTAACGCGAAATCAATACCACTGCCAGTTTTGAGTGGGTAAAATTAGGGTTCTATGCTTGGGTCATTGTTGTTTTTAACCTTTGTCGATGATTGTCTGAATGGACTGGCCTGCAATGGAGTCATGCTTGCAGATGACGCCAAGACATGGTAAGCCATAAGATATAAGAATGATGAACACGTTCTGCAGGAAGGACTTAACCGCTTAGATGAATGGTCCGCTAAACGGCTGCTGAGGTTTAACTTTGAGAAGTGTGTCGCATTGCAGTTGAAACCGAAGAAGGCATGGGCTAATGAAATGGTTTCTCAACACTTCCTTTAATGAAAAGTGCTTATCACATATAATTGAACAAAAAGACCTTGAAA
The DNA here is from genome assembly GCA_017591395.1 of Schistocephalus solidus. Classification (NCBI taxonomy): domain Eukaryota; kingdom Metazoa; phylum Platyhelminthes; class Cestoda; order Diphyllobothriidea; family Diphyllobothriidae; genus Schistocephalus; species Schistocephalus solidus. The sequence goes on from WEDG01007971.1 coordinate 20,212, forward strand.
TCACCATTTTTCATCACTGACACCCCCTCTCATTGCCTCACGGATGCCAGAAAGGCCAGCGGATCCAGTTTGCCATTAAAATAACTTTTATGGTATAGACATGATTTATTTGGAAAAGCGTACGAAGCCTTTATTCATTCGCAAATGGAATATAGAATGCATGCATCGTGGCCTAGAAAAAAGATTAAAAGTTTTCATTTGCCTGGAAAGAGTATTAACGAAGGATTACTCTTAAAGGGTAGAAGTGTATCAAATGCACATTTCGTTAAGTGTGATCATAATACGCTGCTGTGGGGTTACTCACTCTATTCTCAACGCTAGAAAATAACGGATAGCAACGAAATATATGGAAAGCTGAATTTAACGCGACGAAAGACGAACTGAGGTCTATGAATTTGGATTGCTTGCTCAAAGGTAATCCAGAGGATGACTACAGGTCCTTTATGACGATTTAACGTGATCAGATTGAGCTCTTTTGTCCAGCCAAAGTACAAAGAACCACTATTCGCCCTGCCTGCTTAACAAGAGAACTCAACGGGAAGTTTAATAAAAATAATGAAAAATGGAAAATGGTTCTCAAAAAACAACTCAAGGAATTTCATCGCTAACCAAATGCGGTCAAAAATTTGATCCGTCAGGCAAGGAAGAACTATGAATCCAGAATTATCCAGCAGGCTGAAAATAAACCCACAATTTTATTCCACTGTATTAATAGTCGACTAAAAAAATAAGGACCCAGTCGCAGTACTTATGGATTGGAATGGTGTAGAAGTCATTGAAAACGGTAAGAAAGCCGAGTACTTGGGAAACTGAGATTCCGTTTGATAATTTAAACATTGCTGTGGTAAACGCCGGTTCAACGTTTGAATATATACTCTTTCCGGAACCTTCGTTGAACGAGAGCTGCAAAATCTCACAAAAGCAAAATCATCTGGTCGGGACAATATACTGGCAAAGTTCTTGGAAGAATTGGTGAGCGAACTCTACAAACCACTAGCGCATATCTTCCATTCATCATTTGAATCCGCAAGACAGCCATCCGAATGTACGCCCTAAAATAAACAGCCGATGTACAAGGGTGTTATTCAATCTTATGACTAAAATTATTGACATGTCAGCCTAACCTTCATGTGCTGTAAAATAATGGCATCTATAATTTAGATGGTGACATTGAAGTTCCTTGAGGAGAACCGATTACTCTCAGAGCTCTAGCATAGCGCGTCATTTGAACTTGATTTCAAATGTAAAGTCCTTCGAGCTTACGAGTTTGTAGTCTCTACCTCAGTGTAGAAGAAACGGTGCTTGAAAATTATTAAAGAATTGTCTGTATATTCCCCCGAGTTTGGACATAGCGACTTGGACGTAAGGATTCTGAGGCATTGAAAAAATTACACTGCTGCAGATTCTTCCCTACCCCAGGATTTATTTGAACTGGAAGGTCAAGCTTTGATCTTCGCTCATTTCCGAAACTTAAGCTGGCTGTGTGCTTCCTGTGTCTGCTTTCAATCGCGGGAGGGGCTCAACGAACGGCTAAGATGTTATATCCTCATATTCTTATATCCTTGTTCACATCCGCATATTGTCATATTCTTGAATATCATTACCGACTCTTCGTTAATATTGTGGTGATTCAAACATCCATCGCATTTGCTTTGTATCCCCACATGTATGCAGAATGCAGGTGTCTTAAATGTATTGCCAAGAGAAATTGGTCCATGACCTGGTTTCGAACCTGCGCCGCAAAATCGCGTAGGACCCACTATCGATGCCTCAAACTACTCGGTCATAATGACAAGGAGTTTCGATTGTCAAATTAATACACTAGCTGAAAATAATTGTAACCGTCGTTCTTCTGCTAATGGTTTACCTCCTGCAATGTTTTGAAATTAATCGTGAACTAGAAAAACAAAGGCAGTGAATAAAACTCCTACCTTGAAAATGGAGGCAGAGTTCAACAGGCCTTCATTTTAGAATAGAAAATAGGAGAAAAAACTGCTTGGGAAGATAAGTTCAGATGGTAGAGTAGGGTAATATTGTGGTAGCATTTCAGAATGAGATAATGAAACGTCGAGATGATTCGTTCTTGATCACTTAGGCGTATGAAACAAAGTCTAACGAAAATGCGTCAATGAACTTACGTCCTCAGCATCTTATGATCCAGAATTGAATTCTGGTGATGGTTAGCATCCAAAAAAGACAGCAATTTAGACTATGAACCACCGAATGTGTACGCTCGAATGACGTCATCGTTTGAACGACTGGTGATAAAAGGAGACATCATAGTTCATGGGCGACTTGAGGTAGCGAAAATAAAGTTTCAAAAGGGTAACTTAAATTCTCGATGGTCCTTTCTCCGAGTCATGGGAAAGCTACTGGGAAAATATGAGGAAAATAAAAGGTTAATAGAATCAGTGTTAAGATAAATGTAAGTTTTCGCTTGAATGCAGATAGACTAGTTAAAGAATTTATTTCAATTGGCAAGTTATTCCAACGAAAACTATACCTAGAAGCAAAGAAGCGAGAGCCTTTACACGTGAAGGATGCAGGGGAGGTATAATAAGTGCAGAATGTCTAAGGTTATAAGGAAGACGAACGGGGGTAATGACAGAAAGCTTGGGGAGATTTGAACTATTATTAAGTCGGAAAAGGATATAAAAGCCTGCTTCCAGTCTCCTGACACAAATAAATTTTAGCTTCGTTATCTGGCATCTTGTTGAGTAGGAAGTAGTTGAAAGAGTCGGAAATAGGAGTTTTTTTGTGAAATTTATTTGGAAATTTTCAATTTTTGAACAGCTAGATTCGTTCATTAAACCGAAGAAAGGACAGCAAAATTCAAGAATGAGAAGTACAAGCATACGATAAAGTCTTACTTTAATTTCAGGAAGGTAGACATTATAAGAAATAAAGCCGCAAATCTGAGCAGCTTTGGCCGTTATCGGCATGAGGCGAAAGATCTTATTTTATTGGTGTAGCTTAAGCCCAAATCCTTGATGGAGGAACATTCATTCATAGGTCAACTTTTAAAATTAACATGGTTTGGCTGCCTTGCCGGCCCAAAACTCATGCAGCGACACTTAGAATGGGAGAACTCCATCAGACATATGGAGCTCCACGCCGAAAGAGCGTCTAAGTCAGAATGAATTTGTTCTAGGCATCGTTCGGTCGTAGAGATAGAGAATGAATACACGCATTTGATGTCATCGGCATAAATAAAAGATTTAGAATGTTTAATTATCGTGAAATATCATTTATATACAGTGAGAACAACAAAGGACCTAATACGGTACCTTGAAGGACACCACTAACAAAAGGGGTAGCACTTCAGTATGAGGAACCTACTAAAACATTTTGTTTTCGATCTTTTAGGTATGATCTAATAAAGTCAGTAAGGGGACTACGAAATCCTATAGCTTCTAGTTTAGCTAGAAGTCGTCTATGAGGCACTTTATCGAATGCCTTACTAAGATCAAAATAGATAACGACTACATATAGATGATCATTACGAAGAGAGGTTAGTAGATTTAGAAAAGACATGGGGCAGGTTTCACAAGAGTGGTCTGGTAGGAAGCCGTGTTGGAAAAAGTTGATAGTTGGATTGCTTATGAAAAAATCCGTGATTTGTTTTTCGATTAGTTTTTCGAAGAGTTTAGCAAGAGCGGGCGTTTTATGAACACCGCGATAGTTATGAATTTCCGAGCGGGAACCAGATTTAAAAACTGGTATTATAATAGAAGTTTTCCAGTAATCGGGGAAGAAACCATTTTCGAGAAATACTGAGAATAACTTCTTTAGTAAAGTTGGTAAATCCCTTAACTGTTTAATAAGTGAGTTTGGAATATTATCATTTCCAACCGAATGTGAATTTTTAGGTGAGCTATTTATTTTTGAATACGTGAAGGTGAAAAATTAATGGTTGTTAGAAGCGAATTGGAAAGCAGAGGAATTGTGGGAGTGTGGCTAGTTTCAGTGGTAAAGTGCTTGGCAAAAAACGAATTTAACAATTCTGCTTTGCCCAAATCGTCTGTAACAATTTTTTTGTTACAGTTGAGTAAGGGCGGAGTTACATTCAGACGCTTAGCCGATGACCGAACATGGAAGATTTGAGCAACAGATATGGATGATTTGGCATCACTTAGTGCCCGAGACTCCATACGCTTATCTCTCGCGAGCCTAATTTTCGATGCTAATTCAAATATTTGTGCAATCATTAAATGAACAGACAAAAAGCTTTCAGATGAATCGTTAAGTTGCTTCGTAATTTTTTAAGTCTGTTCTGGAGAAAATGCAGAATAGTAGAAGAAGCTGTATTTGAATTAAAAATTTAAAACGGGATAAGAGCCTGGATTTTTTTGTGAGGCTCTGGACCGGCGTCAATAAGAGCACTTTCGATGTATTCAAGCTGAAGTTCAGGTTCTCTTGTGAATACCGAGGCAAAGAACTGACCCAAGTGCTCGGCTTTCTCGCAATTTTTATCGACTGCTTCACCATTGCCATCCATAAGTACTGCGACTGGGTCCTTGTTTTTTAATTGAATATTGATATAGTGGAATACAATTTTAGGCTTATTTTTTACCTGCTGGACAATTCTTGATTAACAGTTCTTCCTTGCCTACTGGATCATTTTTTGACAGCATTTCTTTCCTGACGAAATTCCTCGAGATGTTCTGATGAATCTGTTTCACTGAATACTTTCCATTTTTTATTTTTCTTCTTTAACTGCCTGTTAAGTTCTCTCGTTAACCAGGCAGTGTGACTAGTTTTCTTTTGAACCTTCACTGGACAAAAGCGTTCACTCAGATCGGACATCAGTCCTTCCTTCATCGCGTTAAAATCAGCCTTCCAGATATTACGCTTGCCTTTGGTCAATCTCACCGAAGGGTGCAATAGAATAAACTCCATGAATGTTAGAGAATTCCTTCGTAAATACTAGGCCCAGGCAATTGGCTATCTGATTATCTCTAAATCCCGTTGGTATGTTAACCTTCTGCACCAGAGGTTGGTCGAGAGTAAGATCCATTAGCTTGCTGCCGAAGGAAGTTGGCGCACATAATTTCAGAGCTACCCAGTCTGCTGTAGGTGCATTGATATCGCCAGCAATAAGCACCTCCTGGTGAAATGCTCCTTCCTTGACCAAATGAAGGAGTGACTCATCATCTGCACTTGGAATGTTTGGTAGTCTGTAGATCGTCAAGATTTGCAGGTTTTTTGAACCATCATTTTTAATCTTTATCCAGAGGAATTCTTATTTAAGGAAGATGGTGTGTGTTTTATCGACTGCCGAGAATCCTGTCATAACGTATACCGCCACTCCATCTCCCTGTCTATTTTCTCTGTCTCTTCGAATGTGCTGGTATCCATCTATCAAAACCTCGCTATCTACGATTTCGGCTTTGAGCCACGTTTCAGTAATGGTAACGACATTGGGGGTTCAATCTGAGACTAGTGCCATGAGTTCATCTATTTACGAAAAGAGACTCTGAGCATTGTATATAAACATCTCAATTTAGGCTTGGTAACTCCTCTGCTCATTTTGTGCGATAGAATGCTCGAGTCTGTCAGTGCTGTTCGAGATGAACTGAGGTCCATCCCGCCCACGCTGAGTTCTGATGAGTGGTCTTGAATTGAGTTCTGGCGCGCCTTCCTTTTTTATACGAGCCCTGTACAGTTGGGTATTTCGTATTTAGTGTTTTCCGTCTCGGTGAGGACCCGCCTTTATGATATACAGTGTCTGCCAAAAGAAAGACCTCTTCATCACTTTTATTTTCCCATCCTTTATTTGGAGCCATTTCCCCCCTGTTCAATTCTCCCTTTCAGTTCTGCTCTCAGCATCCTCATTTTGTGCCTTTCAGTTGGTTTGTAATCCAGCTGAACAAACACATCCCGGTGTGAGCTATGGAGAGCCATTCTCCGTTCTAGGTGGCGTGAAGCTTGAACATCATTTGTAGAATGATTTAAAGAGGCCTTGCTTATTTTACTTCATTTGGAACATTCACTTTCCCTAAACGGAATGCTTTGTGCACTGTAACGCATTCGCCATCTTAAAGAATTGAATTTGATTATGCTCGGAAAAGACTGAGGTCATATTCTACCCTTTCCTTTGCAATCAGAGAAGTGGACTCATTACCACCTTTAATAACGAGATTGGATTTTCAGTCAAAATGTCTGTTTGGTGACTTTGTGTTCTGATTTGTTGATAGAGCATCAGTATCAGGAAAAATTATACTCTGGTCGACGATGTTATTTGCGTAAGTACGAGCAATGATTGCTAAAGTTAATGGCAAACCCCTTTTGAGAACTTTGCCAATTTTTCCTGCACTTGCTCCTGTATCACCCACAGAGGATTCCGCTTGAGCATCTATCGGTAAGAACGAGCTTTTTTCGGAGTTCAAATCCATTTTTTGTGAAATCATCTGGGCCTTTTTCGACTTCGAATTCTTTGTCTTCGGTCTTTTAAATTCAACAAGCTTTTCAAAGTCGCCCTTTGTGGTATCATCCAGCAACGATGCCGCATATGTTTGTATATCCAGAGCATTGCTTCATCTGTCTGAACAAAATGACAGTTGTTAGGTGAATGAGCTGGTTTGATCTCCCTTTCGAAGGAAGGAAATGTCTATTGATTTACTGAACTCTGTAGACGCAATGTCTTTAAGCTCTATATTAGGTATTCTTGAGGAAGCTATATTTGCATACGTAATTTCTTTGGTTGGAATTCTTGTTGTTACGGATGTTTTATTTGCCAGGTGAACACTGAACCTTTTCGTTTAGATCGGTTTTTTCTTGTTTCAAGTTACTTATCTCTTTCTCCATCAATAGAAATTTTTGTAGGAGACTTAAATACTCCACGTACTTTTCGTCCTCGTAGATGACATTTATAAGTGTTATCAGGCTTTATACCCGATTGACAGGAGGAGAACTGGTAACAGAATATCTGTCTTTGCCATATTTTTCTGTTTGTACAAAATTTTATTTGCCTGTCTTACGTGTGAATGTGGTGGAGTGGTTAGGTGAATCACCACATTTTTCTGCGACGAGGGTTCAACTTTCGCCCACGGCACCCATTTTTTTCTCCGCGCAGATGAATCCTGACCGTCTATGTTTTCCATACCTCTTAGTATTGTATGCGAATGCATTTTATTTATAAATCTTCTTAAATACATGGGCTAGGTTGCAAAAATATTCAGCAGTCAGGCTTCTAAGAATCAAACAACGACTCAGCCTTTGTTGTGACCTCTCCTTCCCAATTGAAAGCATATTTAAGCAGCACACCGCTGGCGTTAATTTGGAAGCCGGTTACAGTTAAAGCTTGTAGTTTTCGTAGGGATTATAACCAGGACGTCAAATAATCCTCAGTGAAGTAATATTTAGATAGCCGAACAATCGTCAAGTCCAAGTAAATACCTCCAAAATTTGGAGACTGTACAATCCACTCAAGAGTTATTCCAAAACAACGTATTTTATATACTAAGGTAGAGACTAAAATTTCGTTTACTCCAAGTAACTGTAATTTGAAAGCAATTTTTAAAGATATTTGCATAAGAACAACACTAGATTTCCTGACTAATCGTTCGTACTTATGGAATTAACGATAAAACCCTTTATATGTGATATTTTACCTTCATGAATACTGTCGTTAGGTTAAAAGAAATATGCAGTGGAGGATCGATATGACAGGGAAAATAATTCTGACCGTTCTTTCTAGTGTTAAAAGAAAAATGCAGTTGAGGATCGATATGACAAGAAAAAATAATTCTTACCGTTGTTTCGAGTGTTTTCAGAATAAAAAATCGCAGCTCATTCAATGATTAAAGTTCGGGACGGGGAACGGTTGACACAGGTGCACGGTGTAGTCGTTCTCCTTTCAGTGTTTTGGATCCGGTATTCTGCAACAGATAAAGGTGTGTCGGTGAACGGTTGCTCACTGTCGACTGAGGAATCAGCCGATTACGGGCCACAGATCCAGCACCATTGTACTCAGCATGAAGCCCGGCACATGTTTCAGAGTAACGAACGACATCAGAGCGGCAGAGGGATTCCACCGAGTCTGCACCAAAAATTCGTGAAAGGTGCCCTGAATGTAGTAATCTATTGAAATCTCTCTAAAATAAGGATAGCTTTGTTTAATGTTGATACTTTTGGGTTACTTATTCCAGATTGCTATGGTGTTTACTGAAAAAATTTGTAATATCTAACTGTGCGTGCTAGAGAAATAAATAAAAATACACCTTGATGACTGATGTGCCAAGAGTGGTCGAGCTGCCTCAGGGGCATTAAAGGTACAACTGTTTATATGTTTTAAGAGTAAACAAGTCTCTTCAGTAATCTGCGAAGCCACAATGGATCGAGGATGGAAAGCTCACAAAGTTTTTGGTAGGACAGTTTACGATGTTGTAAAGAGAAAAGTCTTTTACTGACTCTATCTTCTTCCATTCACATGCGTGAATAAGGCTAAGTAGAAACGAGCAGTATTCCAGACTAGGGCTAATGATATTTTATAAAGGCTGGTTCTAATATTTATGGTTTTAATTTTTTTGAGAATATTTAATCCAAAAGCAACAAATTGCGAACCCTCCCGTCTGTAAAGCATGTATCGGAGCTCGTCGAAAGACAGCTCAATAAACACCATATACAAATAACGCATGAACCTACAAAAACATTGCGCCCCCAGCTTGTTCACCCTAAGAACAATAGAAGAGAAGTCGTCTACAAAATACCATGCACCAGTTGTGATGCAGTCTATTGTGGCCAAACATGGAAATCTCTATCCACCCGTTTACATGAACATCAGTTGGCGGCAAGGAGCTGAGACCCCTTTTCTCAGGTAGCCATGCACACACTGGACATAGTACACCTATTTGCATGGGAGGATACGCACATCGTTGGTGCCTGCCCGACAAAGAATGGCCGCAAATTCCTGGAGGCAATGCACTCAGACGAGGCATGCATTAAATGCATATCGATTTGAAGACCATTTACAAATTTCTCAAGGTCGACTAGAAGCGAACGCAGCCGCTTTCGATCGGATAAAGTAGAACTCTGGAAGTCTATTGGCCCAAACGTTAGCAAACCATAGAATCTTGTATAAGCTTTGTTTAAGGTTAACATTCCCATTTGTCTGAAGACGAACTGGGGCACCAGCTTCGAAAATTTACACAATAAAGTTCTTTTTTTCCCAAAAGAACTTCAACATTTATTTACTCAATTGCTTCTTTCGGGTTATTACATTTTTGTTTTTTATCAACTGTCTTATTATTTTTTGGAATATTCCTTCTTGTTTCCACGTAAATTGACAGTATCTTACTGCTTGTAAGCCTGGATACACTTGTTTGGGAATGTACGTTTTATATCTTGTTAATTCTCTCACGGTATTTAGAATTTAGAATTTATATTTGGTTAGCACCGGAAAGGCACTGTCTAAGCAAACATTAGTAACGAAATAAAGTTATGACAATGTGTGCAGATAAAATGTACAAATACATAACTTGTCCTGCTATGTCAACATTTAGCGATGTTTTAAAATAAATAGTGAACTAGAAAAAACAGGCAGTGAAAAAAAACTCCGACCATAAAAATGGAGGCAGAGTTCAAGAAGCCTTCTTTTTTAATAGAAGGTAGGAGAAAAAAACTGCTTAGGAAAAAAGGTCAGGTGGTAGAGTAGGGTAATACGGTAGTAGCATTTCAGAGTGAGTTAATGAAACGTCGAGGTGATTCGTTCTTGATCACTTAGGCGTATGAAACAAATCTCACGAAAATGCGTCAATGAACTTAAGTCCTCAGCATCCTAGGATCCAGAGTTGAATTCTGATGATGGTTAGTATCCAAAGATACGGTAGCAATTTAGACCGTGGACCACCGAATGTGTACGTCCGAATGACGTCATCGTTTGGATGACTGGTGATATAAGGAGACATCATAGTTCATGGGCGACTCGAAGTAGCGAAAATATAGTTTCAAGAGGGTCACTTAAATTCCCGATGGTCCTTTCTCTGAGTCATGGGGAAAGCTACTGGGAAAAGATGAGGAAAATAAAAGGTTAATAGAATCAGTGTTAAGATAAATGTGCAGTCTTCGCTTGAATTCAGATAGACTAGTTAACGACCTAATTTCAATTGGCAAGTTATTTCAAAGAAAACTATACCTAGAAGCAAAAAAAGAGAGAGCGTTTACACGAAAAGGATGCAGGGGGAGATATCATTAGCGCAAAATTTCTTAGGTTATAAGGAAGACTAACGGGGGTAATGACAGAAAGCTTGGGAAGAGTTGAACTATTATTTAGTCGGAAAAGGAGACAAAAGCCTGCTTCAAGTCTCCTGACCCAAAGAAATTTTAGCTTCATTAGCTGGCATCTTGTTGTGTAGGAAGTAGTTGAAAGAGTCGGAAATAGGAGTTTTTTTTGAAATGTCTTTGAACATTTTCAATTTTTGAACGGCTAGATTCGTTCATTAAACCGAAGAAAGGACAGAAAATTCAAGAATGGGAAGTACAAACATACGATAAAGTCTTAACTTAATTTCAGGAAGGTAGAAATTATAAGAAATAAAGCCGCAACTCTGAGCAGCTTTGGCCGTAATTCTATAGGCATGAGGCGAAAGATCTAATTTATTGGTGTAGCTTAAGCCCAAGTCCTTGATGGAGGAACATTCAATCATAGGGCAACCTTCAAAAATAAGAGGTTGCGGCAGCCTTACAGGCCCAAAACTCATGTAGCGACACTTAGTAGGAGAGAACTCCATTAGCCATGTGGAGCTCCAGGCCGAAAGAGCGTCTAAGTCTGAATGAATTTGTTCTAGGCACCGTTCGGTCGTAGAGTTAGAGAAGAAATACACGCATTTGAGGTCATCAGCATAAATAAAAGATTGAGAATGTTTAACCATGTTTTCCTCCGAACTGTTAATGACTGTGTTTTTACCTGTGGATAGCGCGAATTAAAGCGATTTAAGCTAACAAGCTTAAAGCGGCTAGGTAAACAGAACTCCGAACTGGCTACAGTTGGCAGTCAGATATCTTTTACGGTCGATAGAGACTGAATGCACCATGTTCTCTCTATCAACTATTCTTTTCAAAAGTTCCAAACAGTAGAACGTATTTGTCACATAGGACCTGCCTCTCCGGAAACCACGCTAGAAATTTGCTCAAGCAACTGCTTTAGCTGTCGCTTCATTTATATATATATATATATATATATATATATATATATATATATATATATATATATATATATATATATATATATATATATTCGTTTACAGCAAAAAATGAGAGTTCAAGCGTGTACCAAAATTTTTCAAATATAATGTAACACTACTGACTTAGTATAGTGTTATAGACATTGCCATTGAGGACCCTAGTAAAAAACGTTACCTGCAATATTACAGTTGAAATAAACTTACTGTAAATTAGTGAATAACATATTTACGTAGAAGGCCAATGGTTTTGTTACAGTGGAATCTAGGCACAGTTATCTTGAAGGACCGTTGGTTATCTATATGAAATAATAGATATCATCGTTATCTGTATGTATGTGCAAATATTTTATATGATCTAGCTGTTCCTTCCTGGAAGAATGAATGGTATTTGTCAAGCGAATATAAATGCAGTTTATTTTTGAATGCGTCTGTAGTGTCCGCCTGTATGACGTCCTCTGGGAGTCCGTTCCAGGCACCGAAAACTCGCTGCGAAAATGAATGGTGCGAACATCCAGGTGGGTTAAGGCTCATCAAAGATATTCCAGTTAAAATACATATGTTACAAAAAATTATTGAGTAAAATATTCACATAGAAAGCATATATTTTTGCAACAGTGGGATCTTGGCACAGTCATCCACCGTTATCTGTATGTATGTGCAAAGCTTTGGTATGATATGGCAGTGCCTCCCCATAAGAATGAACGGTATTTGTCAAGCGAATGTAAATCCAGTTTATGTTTTTATGTATATGTCGTGTCCGCTAGTATGACGTCGTCTGGAAGTCCATCCCAGGTACCGACAACTCACTGCGTAAACAAATTCAGTTACTTTGACAGCAATTTAGGTGGGCACCTTTGCACTCCCTGTATGTTTATATGCAGCGGAACTATGTCAAAATGTGGAAAAGGGAACATAAAATATCGCAAGGGAAAGCTCATAAACTGTACATATGTTTTAATTAGTTCGGACATCGGCGGTATTTGGAGACATGTGTACGCAAACATTCGAGTAATTCAGTAGTCACTTTAAGCACACGTAAGCTTCAGGGAAATAAAAATGATCTGTTGTCTACAGGCGGTATGATAAGTCAGTAGATAATGTGCACTGAAGGGGAGATTAAAATAAATGCTATAAATAAACGTTAAAAAATTACAAATAGTATTATGAAATATTTAGTTGGTATCATGATGCAGCAAGGTGACAGCATTCGGAATATATCGTGGTGCGTACTGCAATGCTGGTCCAGGTTCCGTTTAAAAGCTCCCACGTATGCAGACATTAAAATATCCTCTGATTAAGCATTTCAAGCTGTAATAACTCTGTTTGAGAAGCAGAACTTTCGTGTGCCAAGCTTGGCACCATTTCTAAGCAGTTTAAGTGGGTGACCTCGTGGGTTGGTTGTTGTTGCTAGCTCGAAGAATTCTAATATATTAGGCAGCAGTCCTGACCACATAGGATTCGAAAAATTGGATAAGGTCGCCCCGTAGCTGCTTGAAACGCAACGAAAAGAGGCCGAGATTAACTAGTCAGATTTTGTAGGGTAGTGATCCCTATCCACTCATTGGTTTGGTTGCATACCATTGAACTTGCTCGAGGAGGCTGTAGTCTTTAGCGGTCCAGGGTATCTGTGCTTGGATGGCAAACGCCAGTTGCAGCCACAAAAACGTTCCGAAGACCTTTGAAAAGCAGTCTTCATCAAGGGAGAAGAACGTCAATTTGAAGATCGCAGTCCCTTGAAGTCATGACTCTCTACCGACCACCGGGGACATACACTGACGCTGATACTTGTTTGTTGGAGAACATAAAGGAGATAAGCAGTCGACCTGATGTTGTTCTCATGGGTGACTTCAATGCACCCAGCATTCGATGGAACGATCTGCTGGCGCCGTGCTCAAAGTTGTCCTTCGATCACCGTCTGCTAAAGACAACACTTGAAGCTCTTTTCACCCAACATGTATTTGTTCCAACGAGAGCGCGTGGAGGACAACAGGCTAGTTGTTTAGATCTCGTCTTCACTAAAGATCCTGACAGTATAGACGAGGTTCACTACCTACCTCCACTTGGTCGAAGTGATCATGCAGTACTTTCATGGGAACATGGTTTATATTCTGTGCCATCTGCAATAAATGAAACCAGGCCCAATCAATGGCGAGGAGACTTT
>WEDG01007972.1:0-19408 GCA_017591395.1 Schistocephalus solidus
ATGACATTTTCACATAGTATCCATCCTACCTACACTCCAACCCCACCAGGCTGGAGGGAGCAAGGCGAGATGTTGCTAGCAGGGATAATTACTGCCAAAGAGCCTTGAAAATACTCCATGACCTATGCTCTTTCCGAAGCGATGAGCATTTAATCGGACCTTTCGGCTTAATATATGTTGCGTTTTGACTCGATAAAACTTTTCAATGTTTGCAACTGTATACCGACTGTAAAATAAGTAAAAACATTGTGGTACATTACTAGGGTTATAAAAGGCAATATCTGTAATCCAGATGTTCGTTAATGTAACGATTTAAGCGTGCATGCATGTTGTAAGGCTTAAGGTACTTTATATTTGAAAAGAGTGGTAATATATGGCGTACGCAACAGCGTCCTTAGTGGAAAAGCACATAAATGTTGACCTTCGTTTATTTGCGTTAATTGGAGATTAAACCCAAAATAAACTCGAACAAACTTGTTTTTAACTGCCTTTATTATCGAGGCGGTTGCGGCTGGTCGAGTCACTGTAGAGTTAACTTTTTCACCTTGTTTCATCGTTCGTCTTTTCGGGTTTGCTTCAACGCGCACCGTACGAGCATGAGATGACCTACAGCGGCTATATTTTTGGTGGCATTATCTGGCGAATCACACATTTCCTTTAGCTGTATCGCGCACTGATCAGTCATCGATGACTTCATCTCTAATCTTTGGATATTGCCTTATTTCTAGAATGGATCCGGAAATCAAATCAGTACCAGATTTTCGTTTTTCCGATATTCGAATTTACTGCCCTATCGCAAAGTCTGTGATACCGCCTCGACCCTTTAAGCACGGGATGAGAGGCGAATTTTGCAGTCATGTACGAACGTTATCATGGCGTGATCTACATTGTTGCCAGCTGCGGAGCCTGAAGCTGGCTAAAATGTAGTCATTCTGGCGAGCCATACAGCCACCATTTGAGTACCAAAAATCCGCAAGGCGCTTGCAGTGATGCTGGAAGCACCTGTTGGTCAATACGTTCATCATCTTGTCATTGTTACCCTAACATCAACAACAAACTCATTCCTTTTGAAGAGCCCCTCCCCGTCAGACCATCCCAGCCCCTCGCCAACAATTAGCAGATCAGGGCGCGGGAGCCCTGCAGTGACAGTTCTTGCTGTTTGAAATATGTTTCTTCATCGTACTGGTTGGCTATTAATAAACATGTGGACGGAATGGCCTTCTTCGTACATTAGTTAAGTTGGTCATTTGTTCCTTCATACACAGTCACGAGCCATTATAGAACAATCCTTGTCCAACCGAGTCTACCGCACTTAATTTTACGTTACTAAAATAGGGTACTCAAAGGCCAAAGCTTATTTCCCTCAATAAATTGAATTGAATTGAAATGAACCCACATAAATGTAATGTTTGCTAACTGGCATCTATCCGTATAAGAGATACTGGATCCAGGAAGAGAAAATAGTCTTCGTGTAAAAACCCTCTGAACTTTTTCAATCTAACTGCGGTCAGAGGCGTTCATCAGCCCAAACAGGGGACAGCAGTATTCTCGAATAGAAAGAACAAACATGCGGTATAGGTTTAACTTTATTTCCGGAAGGAAGAAATTATGTGATATAAAACCACATATCTGTGCAGCCTTTAAAGAAATTCGATCTGCATGAGGCGATAATGCTAGCTTATTCGTGTAACTTAGACCTAAGTCGCTTTATGGTTGATCGTTCTAAAAGTGTACTTTTTTGAAATACTAGGGGTCCAGGAAGCTTGGCGGGGCCAAAACACATGAAACTTCTCTTGGATGGAGAAAATTCTATCTGCCAAGTACAGCTCCAACGTGAGAGCATAAGTAGATCAGTGTTTATTTTATCAACGCAACTATTGGCAGTCTTTAGAAAATGAGTAAATGCACTTGAGATCGTGAGCGTAAATGAAATTTTGTGAATTTGTGAGTAAAGTTGAAATTTCGTTTATGTACAGAATGAAGAGAAGGAGTAATTTCATAACCTCGTTTAGAGGAGGAGCGACGGCGGAACATTTAAGCAACAGATTTTGCAGAGTTTGGCTCACTAAGTGCGCCAGATTTCCTCTGTCTGTCACGTGCAAGACGAATCTTAGAGGCTAATTCAAAAATCTCTGCGATCCTTAGATGTACAGATAACGAACTAGTATATTGATATTTCAACTGCTTCTTCAATTTCTTTAGTCGTGGCAAAAGAAAGTGAGGAACGGTGGATTCCGAGACGTTGGGCTTGACTATTTTGGTTAGCACAAGCTCCAGGATTTATTTGAAACGACACACATGAAGTCACAAAGACTGCTGCGTCGTTCATGGAGGGGAGATTCTGCCAGTCCAATGAGTCCAAAAAGTTACTAATTAAGCTCATATCTGCGAGGTCAAAAGCATGATAGGTGCGAACGGCGCTAGCCTTTTTCGATGAAGCAATCGGAAGGCAACAGTGAATTAGTGTATGGTCACTTTTGAAGAGGCCGGCTTAAAATCAACGAAGAGGGAGCAATGCCGTTTGTGAAAATCAGGTCTAAAATATGCTTGTCTCTCGTTGAAGAACTAACAAGCTGGGACCAATAAGAAAAATTAATGGTATCGAGGAAAGGCTGAAATCTGGGTGGACAAAAGTTTGAAATCTAGTCAATTTCAGGAAAATTAAAATCCCCAGCGATTATTTTAATGTTAAAATTGGACTCTGAAATCAATTTAAAAATTTCACAAAGTTTTGCATCATCATCGGATGATGAATTAGGCGGGTAGTAAATATATCCGAGAATCGCCTTTTGCCAGGGCGGCAGGATAATGGATGCGAAGCAATAATTACCAGAGAATGACATAACATCTAGATCAAATGGGAAGTGCTTAAATGAAGATTTAATATAGAGAAGACAACCACTACCACGCTTGTTAATGCGGTCTTGACGGTAGAGATCATACTGGTCTATGACAAGCAAAGAGTCAGAAATTAAGGGATTGGTCCACGATTCAGTTACACATAAAACATCGGGCATTAACTCGAAAGCAATGGCTCTCAGTTGCGCCATCTTATTGAAAACAGATCTAGCATTAAGTACTATGACATATAGCGTAGTTCGAGTATCCAAACTAGGGTTATCGTTACTTATAAAAAATGAAGACTTGGTGGTGGGGAAGTAAACTGTAGAGAGGAAGGTGCTGACGGAAAGTAAAATTGCTGCTGTCTACAATTAGCTAAGCTGTTACTGCTAACTAAATTAGGATTATTGTAGAGAAACATATTTTGGGTGGTTTCATTGAGAGGAAGGCTATTTTCTGTGTAAGCGAAAATATGATGCCTTAAAATAGGATTTTGAGGAATATTGGAATTATATGGGGGAGAATAACATTTGAAAATGGAAAAATTGTTTTGGAAAACTGTTACCGAAAGGGGTAGTGTTAAATAATGGGGGAGCCTGAGAAGTTGATTGGTTGGGATAATTGCTAAGGAAATTTTGGGTATGTATGGTAGACGCTGGAGAGTTAGGAGTTTTTCCAACTTTAATAAAGTTTTTCTTTTAGGAACTTAAGTTTGGAGCATACTTCGACTTGCCCAGGTTATTGATAAGTTTAATAGATTGGACAGCTGAGACCGGAGTGGATAGCGTGGAATGGGAACGAGGTGGACTTGATCCAGTTTGTGTTGACTAAGTCAACAGGAGAAATACAAGGTTAACTACGTTGAAACGGAGAAGCAGTCGGTCTTGGCACTTTAGACGGTGTTACTGACATCAAAGGTGGGCTTTCGACATGGCTGATAGCTACTGCTTTGGAAATTCCTATTCGCGAGGAAGAAGGCGTTAATGGATTCGTTAAAAGAAGAGCAGGAGTTGAAGTTAAGGAGGTTTTTGAACCGGGCACTATAGGAGATTGCTGTACTGTCTCGGTATGGTTTGCATAGCCATGACCAGACTTATGGATAATGGATTGAGAGGCCGAAGACCTATGCCAGATAGGAGATACATTCCTTCGCTCCATCGGTGTAAGTTCCCGACAAAGGAAACATTTTGCAACTTCTAGATAACGAGAAATGTGACCTCGTTGTGCAAAAATGGAGTCCACCTCGATTGGTGAAAAAATAGGGTGACTAATATAGGTGGATTTTTGCTACGCGAGGAGAGGCGTTTAGCTTCCGCTATTTTGTAGTTGAAACTGCACGAGTACAGGAAGTCTACGGCAACGTCAATGGGTCGTCTGTCCCGTGAAAAACATTTTTAAAAGAAAATTATAATTTCGTTTCTGTCGGTCTGATATTTCACTGGCAACCAAATGGACGAAAGAATCCAGACGCTGACATTCCTGAGAGGGAAGAGCAGAGATGTCACCGTTGAATAAGTTCCCCAGTATAGAGAGAACTGATCCAAACTTTAACATAAAATCATTACAATTTTGTAAAGCAGAGAGATCAAGCTGCTTAGCTTTAACGATTGGTTGCATATGCATATCACTGCTGTGACTACTTGATGCAACCAAGCAACGCTTCGGTGCAATGGCTGAGAGCTTGCGATGAGCCGAGATTTTCGTTCTCATTTTTGCTAGGAGGCTTTAATTTTGTCAAACTTATGAAAAAATCAGGCGAATAAAATTCTGCGACAAATGTTTTTTTTCCAAAATTTTAACTAAGGACCTTTATACGTGCTTGAGAAAACTTCTTAGTATAACAGATCCACCTGACTACTAACGAGGCTATATTTGTTGAAAACGTTGACTCTAAATGTTCATGCCTGTAAAAGTGGACGAGTACCACGGGTATAAGCAGTTGATAGAGTGTTAAAAGTGCAAAGTTTTTATCAAAAAATCAGTTAGTAATTTAAGCTTTGGATAAGGAAATCCTGAAAAAATTAGAACTTTCCCTTAGCTTTCAAAAACGAGAGGAGCCTTTTATGACCACTGATTCAATTGTCGGGATCTCTTCCGCACTATAGTTATCAGCAGTTATATTGGCTTCTCTCGTAAAAACCCACTGAAAGAACTCAAATAGATGCTCAGCCTTTTCCTCGTCCTTGCAAATTTCGACGCCTTCATCCGTTTTTAACAAAGGGATGGGGTCTTTATTTCGAGTGCACTGCCTGAATGTAATTGTAGAAGAGCTTCGGGTTTTCTGCTGCACGGTTTATCAAGTAACCCTCAAAACTTTGGCGGGCTCTATAAACAAGGCCTTTCACCCTGTTCCTCTGCGTCTTTTCCTTCGTCAGCGATTCGATGGTCTTTTCATTTAGATAAGTTTGTCATAGCTTTCGCTTGCGGTTTACTTCACTCTTCAGTGTGTTCGTTAGCCACTGGGGCCTGTTGGTGACCTTTTTTTCGAATAAGGACAGTAGTTGTTGATAAGTCTATGTAATAAGGCCTTAAATTGCAATCAATCCTCGAGAATACAACCGGTGAATGTTTCATTCCAATCTAAAATGGCGCACATCAATTTTCATTTGGGTAAAAGTCTCCACGCCATAGGATGCGTTTGACTGTGATGCTTCAATCGGGAACAGAGGAGAGTTAATATTCCCATTGTAGGACTACGTGATCACTTTTTGCCCCAGTGGGGATAGACAGTTCACAACATCTACGCTGTCAGGCGCCTTTGTCAATACAAGGTCCAAAACAATTTGCTTGTTGCCCCTCGCGTATTCTGGTCGTAGTCAGGACGTGTTGAGTTAAGAAGCTGTTCGTGTATAACTTTAGAAGGCGGCGATCGAAGTTTACTTTCGAGCCTGGTGCCGAGCTCAGATTCAAATCGAGTTAAACATGACTTGGAACTCCTTTAAATTGTATGCAAAAACGCTGCTGACGGACGGCGAGTCCATTCATATTCTCAAGGCATATAGAATAGGGGAAGGTTCTGTCTACACCCGATTCAAATCCTCGACCAAGACCTCTTAAAAATCATCTTGAAAACGAAGCGCAGGCACAGCTCCTGCTACAGAGAAAATCAACCCTGCGGGGTCCGCATCCTGAAGTGTTTTTCAACCGGAATATGGGTTGAAAAGAGCGAATGAAAAATGCGACAGCTAATAATAGAACTGAAAACACGAAAGACCAATGGCGAGGCAAATCTCAAAAATAAGGGATGGACAGATAGTTCAAGTGAAAAGAGCATTTCTCTGGCCGAAGGCAGTCACCCTGACAGCCTAACTGTCCCGTTTCAGAAACCAAAAACGTGCCCGCTTAAAACTAATCGTCCTCAATGCCAGATCTCTGCTTAATAAGATGCCTTTGCTCCAGACTCTGGTTTTCATCCACCGCCGCGACATTGTATAGTACAGAGACAGTTGATGGTGCACCAACTTCCTTCGGCCACAAGCTAATGGATCTCACTCTCGACCAACCTCTGGTACAGAAGGTTCACATACCAACAAGATTTAGAGAGAACCAGAGAGCAAATTGCCTGGACCTTTGTATTTACGAAGGACTTCTAGCATTGATGAAGTGTATTCTATTGCACCCCTCGGTAAGAGTGACCATAGTACGCTGATGTGGGATTACTCACTTTATTCTCAGCGCCAGAATGGAACGGAATGCAAGCGAAATATATGGAAGGCTGATTTTAACGCGATGAGGAAAGAACTGATGTCTATGAGATGGGATTGTTTGCTTAAAAGGGAATCCGAGGATGACTGGCGATCCTTTAAGACAGTCTCACTCGATCTGATTGAACGCTTTTGTCCCGTGAAGGTGCAAAAAGACTAGTCGCCCCTGCCTGGTTAACAAGAGAACTTAACAGGCAGCTAAAGAAGAAGAATAAAAATGGAAGGTATTCAGGCAAACTGGGTCAGCGGAGCATCTCAAAAGAATTTCGTCATCAAAGAAAGCGCTGTGAAAAAAATGATTCGTCAGGCAAGGAAGAACTTTGAATCAAGAATTATTCAACAGGCTGAATATAAACCAAAAACTTTTATTCCATTATATCAATAGCCGACTAAAAAAACAAGGACCCAGTAGCAGTACTCATGGATGGGAATGGTGTTGAAGTCGTTGAAAAATTGCGACAAAGCCGAGTACTTAGGTCGGTTTTTTTGCCTCGGTTGTTTACTAAAGAACTGGAACTTCAGCTTGACCACGTCAACAGTGCTGTTATAGACGCCGGTCCAGTGCTTGAATATATAATCTTCCAGGAACCTCTCGTGGAACTAGAACTGAGAAACCTAAAAGAAGCGAAGTCATCTGGTCCGGACGATATACCGGCCAAGTTCTTGAAAGAACTGGCCAGCGAACTGTCCAAAACCACTAGCGCATATATTTAATTCGTCATTTGAATCAGGGAAACTGCCATCCGAATGGAAGGCAGCAAATATATACCCCATATACAAGAGTGGTGCTCGATCTAATGTCAACAATTATCGGCCTGTCAGCCTAACCTCCATTTGCTGTAAAAATAATGGAATCAATAATCAAGAAGACAACCATGAAGTTCCTTGAGGAAAACCAATTACTCTCAGATCTCCAGCATGGCTTCAGACAGAATCGCTCCTGTCTTTCTAGTTTATTACTCTCAACAGAGCAGTGGACTCGTGCACTGGACGAAAAATGGTAGGGTTGACGTCATATACACTGATTTCAAGAAGGCGTTTGACAGTGTCCCACACAAACGTCTCATCTACAAATTATCTGAAATCGGCATAAGAGGAATGTTGCTGACATGGATCGCAGACTTTCTTACAGATAGATTGCAAACTGTGTGCATCGATACCTCGAAGTCAACACCTACTCCGGTTCTAAGTGGTGTCCCCCAAGGCTCGGTATTAGGGCCGTTACTCTTCTTAGTGTACATCAACGACTGTGTCGACGACCTGGATTGCAGCGCCATCATGTTTGCAGATGATGTTAAATTGTGGAGGGTCATCAGATCTGATTTCGATAGGCACGCACTTCAAGAGGATCTCAACCGTCTTAGCAGCTGGTCTGCTCGTTGGCTCTTAAATTTTAACGTTGGGAAGTGTGTGGTCCTAAGACTGCGTACCAGAAGGACCAGTGAGGAGGATGATTCCTTCCAATACATTCTCAATGGGCAGCCCCTTTCAATTGTTGAGGAACAGAAGGACCTCGGTGTTCTAATACACTCCTCACTTAAACCATCTTCACAGTGTTTAAAGGCAGCAAAACGCGCTACACAGGTCTTATTTGCGCTCAGACGTGGGTTTGTGCAGATTGATAAGGAACTCTTCCGAAAAACCTACGGGTATTTGTTCGATCTCACTTGGAATATGCCATCCAGGCCTGGCGTCCGTGGTTTAAGAAGGATTATCTACAGCTGGAACGAGTGCAGGCGAGGGCTACGAAGATGGTCAAGAATCTTAGTAATCTGCCTTACGAAGCCAGACTGGTTGAACTTGATTTGTTTCCTCTAAATTACAGGCAACTACGCGGTGACCTCATCCAAACCTACCGGATTGTCAGAGGCCGCAATTGTGCCCCTAGAATTTGCTGAATTCTTCGAATTGGCTGGGACGGAACATCTGCGGGGTCATCCCTTTAAACTGCAGAGGAAGTTTGTCCACACGGAAGTCCGTCGGAACGCCTTTTCGCAGAGGGTCGTTGGAGCATGGAACGGACTCCCTGAGGATGTTGTCCTTTCAGAAACTGTTGATGCATTTAAATTCAAACTAGATACTCATTTTTCTGAGAAACTATTGTCAATATAATGAAGATTGTGTAAACAGTGGCAGGTTGCGCCTGGCCCACACATATCGATGACCCTACATTTTTCATTTGTCAGATATATCACTGTAAGCATTTATACCATTGACATTTTTTGCATGAATGAGATAGGTAGCTCAAGGGCGAAAGCCTACTCCTCAATAAAGTGACTTAAAGTGAGCATGGGCAACACCCTGTGTATCCCACTCCGAACTCTCTATTCTAGGCTACGCTTACATTCGGAATGATCGACACGAGGGCCGTGGCGGAGGAAGCTGTATATATGTTAGGCAACCACTTACATTTTCCATTGGACTACTGCCAATTTACCGCGGTAGAGGAGAGTTGTTGGCTCCGAGTAGATCTAAAAGATAACTACTCTTTACTCGTTGGTAGTGTCTATCGCCCACCCAATGCCAGCGAGGATTACGATCTTTGTCTCTCGCTGGCATTTCACGCCGCAGCTGACTTAAATCTGAAGTACTGCTTGATTGCAGGTGACTTCAATCTTCCTGGAGTTCACTGGTTTCCAAACTTCCGGTCCTGCAAAGTTCGAAGACCTACTTGAGGCCATAGATATAGGCATGTGGGACCAGGTAGTTGATTTTTCCCACCCGAGGATCAAAACATACTTGATCTTATTTTTTGTAGAGGTTGTCAGCCATCGTCAGTGTCACCTTTTAGATCCACTTGGGAATTCTGATCATACTATAGTTCTTTCTACACTAGAACTAGAGGCTGCCGAAACGTTTTTCCAAAAAAATATAGCTTTTTTTCCGTGATTTCAGATCAGCAAAATATGAGGGAATTGCTAACACACCTAAATTCCCACGACTGGACTAACTTCTTTGTATTTTCGGATGTGAATGTTTGTACTGATACTTTTTACAAAGTTCTACGTCCACTCATCTCTTGTTTTATTCCCCGTAAGAAAAATAATTAATGTCAAGGATGAAGTCTACCTCCCTTTATCATTCCGCCGTAGACTGCGTAGACTCTCCCGTCTGTTTTCTATCTACAAAACGACACCTCCGTCCTGCCCCTTGATCCAGCAAATCTTTGAAGAGGCTAAGAGGCTGTCTGACGAAAAAAACGACAAGCCGATGAGGTTACCTTTGCCGAAAACCCTTCGTTAAATGTTGCGAAGCTCTTTTTCGCGCACAGTAAAAGCGCAGAGAAAAACGCAGCACCCCGTACCTCGAGACGCATTAGGAAACCCTATAGCTGACGCTAAGTTGACAGCTGATAGCTTCAATGCTTTCTTTGTCTAGAACGTTTAGTGAACATACTGTCGCCCCCTTTCCTAACATCCGGGTTTCGGACAGGTAACGTCCTCGAAACCATAACTTTTTACCCTCTGGGACGTGACCGTAGCCATTCGGCGTTTTCGTCAATCATACAGTCCAGGACCAGATGGCGTCCCGGTCAGCGTTTTAAAGGCGGATGCAAACGATATTTTTCCGTCCCTTCTGTAAAAGATATTTAATCTTGTCGAAAGTGAAACTTTCCCCCATTTTATGGAAATCGCATATATATATATATATATATATATATATATATATATATATATATATAACATAAATTTAGATTGGCCCAGAGGGCCCCATCATTACAAACTTAGTATCATGGTTTAAATAAATACAAAGTGGATAATTGCTGCACTATGTGAGCATCCATATGAACAGCAGAAATGAGTAGTATGGTAAACATATCCGATTCAAAAAAAGATTTGCCATTTATAAAAACAAAAGTCAACAATCGTTGGCATATACGGTGAACTCGAAAAAGAAGCAGTGAAAAAAACTCCTAGGGTTAAATCGGAGGCGGAGTTCGGCGAGCCGCCAATTTAAAAAAATAGGAGAAAAAAAACTGCTTCACTAAAAAAATTAATAGCTAAATGCAATGGGATAGTATTGTGATGTTGCTGACTGCGTATGAGGGTTCGGGACGCTCCTTGTCGGGTGAGAGGTAATATAGCAGTCAGAGCTACTGTTTATAAACACCAGTGGAGGTGAGAGAGGACGAACTCATCGTAGACAACATGGTCGAAACGAAGAGGGGACAGTAGAGGTCACGAGATCATCATCGAGATGCGACCTTGCTGACTGTATATATATATATATATATATATATATATATATATATATATATATATATATATATATATATATAAGACATCAAAGTGCGTAACACTCACTATGCGAGTAAGGATCACTCGATCCCATTTTTCCGCCCGCCAGTTACCTACCGGCGTGTGTACAGCACTTGTTTGGCTTGTTTATGTACCTCACTGCCAGGCATATGATGTACTGATGATCGGTACTGACCGTGAAACACGTCATCGTCTTGCCTGTTGCGACTCTTAGCTAACATATTTGTGCTATATATATATATATATATATATATATATATATATATATATATATATATATATATAGAAAGACGTTATACCGTACTGTGACATGGATACTAGCTACAAAAGCCCGATAGTACGGTATAACGTCTTTTATATAGATCGTCACCATTTGTACGTACTCACTTGTTTATAGAATGGGCATTACGTGGTTATTCCACAGTGGTTGATTGTCTTCGACCCAAAATGTTCATTGAAATTTCGGTTGACCCTAAAAGTCCAGTCGAACAATGACTCCATGTCCTGCCATCTTCAATAATTTCAGAAATTATTTATCCGATATATATATATATATATATATATATATATATTTGACCTTGCCTGTAAACTGGCAATAAATAAATAAAATAAAATAAAATATTTGGAGCGTTAAAGTCACCCATAATCATAACTTTGGATCGACTAGCAAACGATTCTAAATCATCTATAAGTCTACTGTCTGCGGATCGTTTCTCGGTGGCCGATAGACCCCTAGGATCTCAAGTGCTTGGGACCCTGCGTTCTGATGGTGAGCCAGATGGCCTCAGTTTTGCACGTGAGCTTTTCCTTTTTCTGACACCAGCAGGCCATATCTTTATAAGTCAGCACACCCCAACCATGACGTCCAGCTCTCATCTTTTCTGGAATAACTGAAAACCGGGGATAGCAACTTCACGATCGTCCACCTCGCGGTCAGCCAAAGTTTAGTTATGGAGATGATATCTGGTGAAGTTTGGCACACGTATATCTTAAGCTCGTCTTATTTAGGGAGTAGGCTTTGGACATTGGTATATAAACATTTTAGTTTATTTGTGTGTTTTAAACCGGCTATGTCGCTGCCTTCTTCATTTGAGGCAGCTGGACCGACATTCACGGATGATGTGCCAATAATCAAGAGGCTTTGCATATTTCCGCAGTAGAACTGGATTTTGTGTAGATTGTTGCATTGGATTAGTTGCCCGACCGTGAGACTTTTGTCAGAATGACGGGCGTCCTCCACAGAAGGGGTTTCTGTACTCGAAAAATCACTCCATTCCTTATGGCCAGTCCCTTCTGCTCCTGTTCTTTCCCAGCTCCAATTCCGCTTTAAGCGCCCCTCCATTGCATTCTCTCTGTACGGAGTAGTCCGGTTGATACATCTGTGACCGGGGACTCCGCTCTTCACTCGATGAGAAGGTCTCTCTAAGTTTGTTTTGCAAAATAAACTTTAAATTTTTGAGGATATTTACACAACAGAATAAATCATTTACTTTTGCTTCTACCTAAATCATCAATGAAATAACTTTAAGACCTTCGCTAAAACTGAGTGCATAAGACCGACTCGAGCCACGACAGGTCGCATGAAGCAATTTCATCTTTGGTGTGTGTTAATGCTGTAGTCGTCTTTTCACTCATGCAGGGTGATGTCAGACAGGGTTCCTCCAGCCGGCCTTGGAACGGAGCCACAGATATTTTGCTACGTCTGTTGGTATATTACTTTCCGTGCATCGTCTTTGTTGCCAATGACTTCGTATGTCGAAATGTTCAACTCCAATCTTATCTGTCCTGGTTTCGTCGGCATGAAAGTTTCTCGCTTCTGATGATGAAAGTGGCCGAGTCTCGATATGTCCAGACTTCAGTCATGGCTCTTTTTCCAAGATGTTTGGAGCGTGCACCTCACAATACTCGTTCTGAAGAAGCACTGAAGCTGTCTACAGAAAGCCGAGGGTCATTCGTCACAACCCTCTCGTGATGGACCGTCGGTTAAAAAGATTGCCCTTACTGTGGTAACGACTGCATGACATACACTACATGCAAACCCGGTCTGCAGATCGAAGCAGACTGGTATCATTTACACTTGTACACAGTGTCATAAGAAGGAAGTTGAAAAACACTTAGATTTTATCCTCAAGAAAATACTTACCCACGGAATGCCTCAGGGGTCGCACTCATATTAATACAATTATTTTCTCCTCTTTTGTTGAATATGCCATCAACTGCCTATCTTATTCGCCCGCTAAACCTACCAAGTTGCCGCGATATAGTTACGACTCTCCTAAATGTAATGTATCTGGCAGAAAGTAGAACTACTTGGAAATCTGTAGATTGCGGGATGCTATGTTCTTTCTCTTTTAAGTCTATGTGATTACGAAATGCTAATCTAAAATGCAGAAATACCCGTAGCGGGCCGATATGCCTCTAGGTTGAATTCGACAGGGAACTATTGTGGGAAGCAGACAATTTTCGGACGTTAAAGAATGGTCAACCTACTGAAGTGGTTAAAACTGGCGTAATAAAAACAGAAAAGTGAGAATTTGAGAACTCACCTTGAAAACCTTAAGACTAAAAGGGAGGAAATTATTCTTTTTCCGTGACTTCAGTGTAAGTTATATATTAGAGGCTGGGGATGTTAAAAATTCAATGTGACAGGGTCAACACGACAAAGGATGTCTCTGGTAATTGTGCATAATTACGTAAAAGGTTCAGTTCTGTGTCTGTTTCAAATTTTTATCCTAAATAAATAAATAGTTGTCTTTAACTGCCTCTGTAATCTTACTCTATGCAACTGGGAATATCGCTAATCCCGAGATCCAGATGATGTTGCATTCGCGACGAGCATGTTGGCAGTCTTAGGAAGGGAAATTCCCAATCTCTTAACTAGAATTATTTACTACCCCAGTAAAACCACTCGTGGGTATGATTTATTGTGTGATCGACGCTGCTGCCATTTCGCACATACAGTCAGGCTTATTTTAGGGTGTTATTGTGTGAGCACTGTTTTGCTGACACCAGGGTATTAACGGAAATTTTCGCTTAAAATTTGTTTCAAACCTAAGTGTTGTGGAAACTGCGTTTACCTTTCATAAAATTTAATTTCAGTGTGAATTTAGTGCGAAGTCACGAGTGAACAAGCTTTACTGTCCTGTCCCCCCAGATCCCTCGCGTCGTAAATTCTCCGAATATGAGGAACATGCGTCTCAAAATGTGGGCATCTTTGACCTGTCTAATTCTTAACTCGCTTCATATGATTAAACACGATGTCTTTCAGGTCAGCCTTTTTACAATTGTCCACGTCCTATGTCCGCAGTGGTTCTGTCTTATACGGTTCAACCGTAGGATTTCTGTTTTCAGTCATTCTAACTTCAATTGATTTTATTCTCCTCGAACCAGGTCTCCCTTGGAGGACATGGGTTCGTTTGGGTTCGGTAGATGCAATCGCACCAATGAAACTCACAGGCCTCCTATTCCATGATTGTATGCGAGTTTCTAATGTGGCTGCATAGTTATCTCGGCATTTAAATTGCATCGGGTCCCATTAACAAGCTTATGATTTGAACCGCTTCAGCCCACGCCATGAGGGCATCACCACGTCGATAAAGCCGCTGCCATTTCCTGTGAAAAACCGTGTTTAGCCAACCTGCACGAGGCGGGGAATCTGCTTCACAAAAAGACGTTTCGCCCGCCCGTATTTTGTGAGCCCTATGAGTTTGTCTGACCAGATGTTACCCCGTAAGGCCCCCTCCCCACACGAGAACATATTTTAGCATCATTTCAAGTTTTTCTGGTCTTCTTCCATCACCACGATATAATTATAAGTACTCGTCCATCTTCGTAAGTTTCCACCGTCATACATTGTATATTATTTCTTCGTGACTGTATCTTTCAACCAGCCCTCGCCCCCTTATACCGAAAAATAGGTATACTATACCCGTGAAAAATTTGGACTACTCTTCAACCCACGTTACCTAAGAAAAAAGAATTCTTTGTCATCATTGAAAACTAGCAACGTGGCATGTTCGCCACTATTGAAACTGTTGAAGCTCCTCGTTGAATTATATCACACAAACACATGCAAATTCGCTCAGATGGTTTTTGAAAATTGAGCATCTCTGGCCCCATGTGCTTGATTTTAAACACGCTTATCGCACTGCCAGAGATCTCTAGCGAATATTGTTTTGTTTAAAAATTCATTTCATGTATTTTTCATCGCACCGAAACTGTTTATATTTATCAGATTGCTCTGGGATCTGGATGATGTATTGAGGCTTTTGATTGGCGTTGCGGTTATTCATTTACCAAGTGAGTCCGAATTTACTTCGTGTACATCCACCGAGGGCAGCCTGATGTTGCTGTTAAAGATATCGCCCATGTGAGTAGTTCACGCGAACGTGGATAGGCCAAAAGAGTTGCACGGCTGATGACAGTTAGAAACAGTGAAAGAGGCTCTTTATCAACCATTACCCCTGCTCCCATCCATTTGACCTCTTTCGAGCACAGCTACTGGGATGATAGCGCGAACCGACGCTTCGCTATTCGTTCTACGGGTCAGTCATGCATCTCTGAAACCGGAAGTGCTGCGAGCCGTCATGGTGGCGTTAGTCCGGACGATACTTTCAGCACTGTCCAACGAGCGTACTCGGTCCCGCGTTGCGTCTCGTAGGGTGGGCAGATTGAACGTGACTTAGTCCATCTCCTTCCGCAGTCTTAACGTGGTGGCGGTGGCGGCGTGTGTGTGCTATATCTGGCACCACGCATCTCCGGTCACAGGAGGGTAGGGGACAGATGTTCGATGAAGCTGCAAGGCACCACTATCACGCAAAACAAATCCACGCGCAATTCCCTTTGTCCCTGCACCCAATTCAAATTTCCTGGAGCACATACGGTGGACCCTCGCCAGACTGGCGGTCGAACTGTCATTTATGGGCCAGAGTGTGTCACATATGTGTTAGCGGCGGATGAGATGCTGCTATCGCCTCGGTGCTTCCGTCTTTCATTCTGTCAGCATCTCGTCAATTCGGTTTGTCGGTGGACTTTATCTCTGGTCTGTGGTAGTCAACGTTCATGCCGATCGTGGACGATTCGCCTAAATCTCGTTTGGTTTATTTTAAATCTCTTTAATGAGGATTTTAAGGTGTTCAGTCGTGTAGTTGTAGTAGTAATACCTTCAAACAGTGAGTTTACCTCACTAGCCATCCTCTCCAAGTCAGCATTCTGCTACTTCCAGGGCTGACAAAGACGCGGAGTTTGTGAATGTATTCCGCTTCAGCGTTTGACAACTTTGCAGTGCGTAGTAAACAGAATGGAGATGTTCGTTGTCTGTCAGAAAGCTAATCTAAAATTATGGTCTTGGAACAGCACCCAATCGACCAAAGCTGTCCGAAACGAATCCCCAAATTATGTACACTGGTGTGAGTGTAGGGGACCTGTGACAGCTAATAGTCAATTAATGGTCACCCAGCCTCTTTTGTTCGCTCAGTACATCTTCTTACAGGCACTATTACGCATTCTAACCCCGTCACAGGATCCCCTGCGACTCTGTGATGTGTAGAGTAACGATTTTTTCCCAGACAAGCTGACAACTCGAGCTTTCAGATATCACACTGGTGATTTCTCCACCACTTGTTTGATATGACGACGAAGTCCAATGTGTGAAGCATAGACTATTGAGTTGATGTCACAACTTACACGAACTGTACTCAAAACCGCCGATGAAGCTTCAAAACTATATTTTCCAAGGTAATGGTTTGGTCTGTTGCACTCAACTCGAATTATCACGAGCATGGCAGCTTTCCCTGTTGAGGCACACCGTGATCGCTCGAACCCCTCGCGAACGCTTCACCCCGTGTTCTCATCTGACGGCTAAATCAATCACTTCTGTACTTCTTGGGGACACGTGCGCTGTTTTATGTGAACCTCCATCCTGAAGAAATTGTCTGATTCCGCGGTCAAAACTCAACGAGAGAACTGAGGGAGCCGGTATGCCAGCAAACATTTCTGCTGCCAACACTTTATGCTCTGTCTCCATGACGTGCTTAAACAAGCGTCGGAGATAAGATTCTTCTTTTAACTAGGATTCGGTTGTCCATATGTCTGTCTTCGAAAAGAAAAGGCAAAGGGTGGAAGTCGATAACCTTAAGTTTCTCAAATCAAAATGTAGGGAAGCATAATGAATAGGACACCGCTCTGATCAAATAGGTACAAATACGTCAGGGGTCATCGATAACTTATGCATTTTTTAACAGGCTGTGATCCAGCCGTTGCTGTTTCGAAGCGAGGCATGAGCGTGCGCTCGAACCATGTCCGCATGCGGTGGCTCAGTTTCGGATGAAATATCGGCCAGACCCACGGTGTCGCCAATGCGATGTCTAAGTCACATGCGATGCATACATTCAACTGACAAGGAGCACGATCGTTGTCGCCACGCTACCAAAAATACTGGAGGCGATATCTCGTCTTCTGTTTCGCCGAAGTCTTTGTCACTGCTATTTCGGACAGCCCTTATAACGTGCCTGACTCCAGTGATAAGACCCAAAGAACCTGGTTCCGTGCTGAACACGGATCCACTATTCGCATCTCGCATTATTACAGAACTCCGCCAGGGCTACCACAACCGATAGCCGTCTCTTTGGTTTCGCCGCTGTGCTCGGGTTATTATTTGCAGTATTCCTGAAAGGCAATCAACATTGACGAACCGCCCATGTCAATGTTACATTTCTGTTTAGTTTGTTTGCTACTAACTGCCGCTGTGATCCAAATCTATCCGAATCGTTTTTCTTTATAGCTGTGTGGAGTCCTGTATCTCGTTCTTTCATTCTCATACCTCTAAACAGACCAACTCGTTTTCTTCCCTTCCGTAAAGCTGCTGATCTAAACACTTGGAATCTAGGTCTACTTCTGAAGTTTATATCCATTCTTATCAATTCTCTGGTGCTATTTAAATCTTAATGTTTATTACTATAGAACTCTAACGAATATCTTCTGACATTGTCATTGGCCTCAGGTGCGTCGCTTCTAATGAAGGAAGTACGAGTTCAGCAAGACCATTTAGCGCCTAATACAATTATGCCCAGGGTCGACTCGTCTTAAAACGTTACGCGTTTATAAGTTCAATGCATCCGAACTGTTAAACAGTGTGAATTTATCTTCATCTTCATCCTATCGTTCGTTTTGTTTAATGTGTCATGTAAGTGCTCTCCAAACGTCAGCTGGCCAATTTTACCTGCGCATCCGATGTCACCCTACTAGCGTAAATACGTAGTATCATATAGAATGTAGTATCATTGATGGATGAAGTCGCAGTATTGATCGGTCTACCAAAAACGTTCCGGCGACCAAAATATCCTAAAGATGCCTCGTGGATTCTCGGAAAGTACTTCTCATAATTAGCTGATGGTCTCTTAAAATTTTAATTTCAGGTATCTCTAAAATAAGTTTTGGCAGGCAGGGCGTGAGTTGTTTGTGTGTGGAAGATGAGCCTGAGAACGTGAAGGTGTTTAACCACCATTGCAGCATAATCATCCTCCCAAGGAATCACACGGACTTTCTACTTGCTAAAGCAGCAGCCTGAGTACACTAAAAGACACTCAATAAGGATCAAGAAGATTTGGGCGTTTTATGCGTTGACGCAACGTACGGGCGATGAAGGGGATACCCAAGTCTGAAACTAGTCCAACGTAGTCCCCTAAGACATGGTAGTTGTTTTACACATCTTCGTTCTTCTTCACTGTGTAACAGCGTAGATCGAACTCTCCAAGTCTGCTGCCGCTTACTGCCACGCGCAAAAAATAATATCAAAAATAGTCGAGGTGGGCATAACCAATGTCGTGCCAAATATAATTAATTTAGTATGACGGTAGGTTCTATAAGTCGAAGTTTATTACTATCTTTTCACCAGCGGATGTTGTTTTACTTCCCCATGGGGGTCTGTTAGACCGTCAAGGCCTGTGCCACGTAGACAAGCGCTGCCAGAATGACGTTCCTGGACAGCTTCTGGTGGATGTTGACAAAGGATTACCTAGCTGATATGTGATAATGAGAATTCATGCAGTATAATCCTGAAATATTTCCAGTGCTCTCTGAATGTCAGCTTTTGACTAAACGTCCTTCTGCGTGTCTACAAAAATTGCAAGCTGCAAAAATGACGTACAAAAGCAAAGCCATTTTTCCACGGCTTTGACGATAGCTCTATAAATTGTATTCATCCTCACGGATGTCGATTCCGTTACCCTTAAAGTGACCCTGAATGTGGCCGCGTGCTGCCTTTCATCGCCGCGTAGCGCCATATAGGCTGTTGTCTCGTATGTATTTTCAATTTCATTTTTCTGCCACTCATGATGGTGAGTAATCCCATTAAGTTTCTGATCCTATCATGGTACAGAGCATGCTGTGGACCAAAAATAGGATAAACCGGCTCACTAAACGCGTTTATCGGGCAGCACAGAGTATGTGAGATGCCACAGCTACTGCTGTGAATGCGCGTGGCATAATTTTAGGGTGGTCCCGGAGTAGTTCCCAAACGAGAAGGCAGCTAGATGGACAATTTTGTATTGAGGTCGAAGGAGTACGCTTTCACTGCAAGCAGTTGCAACCAGCGTTCTTACCCAC
>WEDG01007974.1:0-30212 GCA_017591395.1 Schistocephalus solidus
CAACTGTAGTAATTTCTGTTCAAATGAATTTTCTGATCGCGAGCAGTACCTTGACACCAAATCGATATCGGTAGCGTTGAAATTTCCAAGTATTAATAAGTGTTTGCTACGTCAGATTTGCTTTACCTCTGTGATGAGTGCTTCGTCCGTGTCCGTTCGCTGTCTTGGGGTCGATATACCACGGCAATATGGAGGTCTGGTTGGTTTGGGACTTTCAGTTTACAACAAAGTATTTTGCAAGACGAGATCCTATTTGGCGAGGGCCCATCCGGAATGAAGTTAATGCCTTCTCGTATAAACATTGCGATTCCACCACCCCTACGTCCGTTTCTATCCATGCGGATAAGCTGAAAACCGTCTATTCTGACTTCTGTGTTTGCGATTTGTTCTTTTTACCATGTTTCAGTAAGAGCTATGATTCAGGCTGTAAATGGTCCACGACCAGTTTCATTTCATCCATTTTGTTCAATAGACTCTGCACATTTGTGTACATCATTTTAATATTGTTTTCTTCCCTCGATTTCTGAAGATTTTTGGTTCTTTCTTCCACATGGCGATTTTTACTGGATATTTCACAAGATATATCCAGTCTCCTGTTTGGGTTCAAATCTATAGGCTTTTGACCGGCGTGGTTGCCGTCAATTTCACCGGATGTTCCCATAAAAACGAGCGCAGCGTTTTGACTTTTTTGTTGTCTACAATTTTCAAGTTTTGTTTCCCCCTCGTATAGACGTCTTCTCAATTCTGCTACCAGTGTCCTCATTTTCATCCGATCGGTGGGAGAGTAATCCGGCTGAAAAAAACTCCACGATGATTCTTTCGTAGTTGGGACTTTCGAGGGAGCAATAGATCTGCCTGCTGTTTGCTCCCCAAGAGGACTTTTAATGGTCTTGGTCGAACCTCATGCGTTTCCTTTGTAACGAGAGGCCCCTTCATTTGTAACGAGAGGCTTCCTTCTTCCAGTTCCTACAGAATATGTAGGTCAATAGCTTAGGCTGTTAATCTGGTCAATTTCTAAGAGAAGCATGTCAAAATATAAAGAAACATACGCATTTGTTGTTAATCTGGAGTCTCTAATTGACTTCAAAAACTTGTAACTTAAAGAAACTATAACAACTTTATTCTCTAACTTTTTTGGCATATGGTGAGTAGTTTCGTCTCCTTATGGTTCGTGTTTATTTCTTGTCTGACTCTCCATTTTGAAATATATTAAAATACTTTCCACTTACGATTTGTAGCAATAACTTATAGTTTAACCCCTTTGTCTGCTTCAAATAATTGTTTAAACTCTTCTTTTGCATCACCATTGTCCAACAGCACAGGGCGACAGTTTTTTTTCACTGTCTGCTCTTTTTCAACTATGTTCCACTATGTTGGCCTCGCTAACATATCGAGATACTATTTTTGATACCACAACTTGCATGTACAAATAGGGAATTCAAAGGTGACTCACCTACATCTCCCTCAAATATACTGATACTGATACTGAACACGTTCGTCGGTATGCCGACGACCGTCGCTACAGTGTTCAGCGGGTTGTAATCTTGTCTGCGGGGAGCCTAATAACTCTTGGTTGCTTACTCCACAGAAGAGGCTTTGAAAGTGCCTTTAAAACTTGAAATGCTGTCAGTTCTTAGGGTAATGCGTATCACGGAGGTGACAGGCGGAAAATGGTTTTATGAGTGTTTCCTTAAGACAACAACTGATAATGAATGGGCCAAAGAATATTCTTCCTCGATACTTATATGATAACCTTGAGGAGGGCAACATATTTGCGTGTGACTCATTGTCTTTTGGACTTCTCTTGTCACAACCTTCGCCGTGAGCATGACTTCTTTTCTGCCAATTAAAATGTGTGGGAAAGAGCTTGAAGTTACCGGAAACCGTTTCATTGAATTTTATTCTTTTCAGGTGTTACTGATTTTGCAAGTAGAGATACGTGGAGTTATGGGTCCTCAATGTACATCATGTATTAATTCTCAACACTTGCTGTGTGCACACGCTTGCGTGTGCCTGTGTGCTTTTTAGTCTCCTCGGAAGTGCTCATGTGTTAAATGGCTTTCAACCACGGTCAACTGGAGAGTCGCGTCGTGCAACGTAGATCGCTAAGGGGCAGCTTTTACCACCAAGAGTATGCACCCAGCCAGCTATCCGTCTTTGGGAACAGTAACATTTGCATAGCCTGCCAAAATATATACGGACAGCAGCACATAAACAAAGCTTCAGAAAAGCCAAGTAAAATGAAGTAACGCTTGAGGCAGTGCAGATTTCTGGGTTAAATTGGCAGGATACGAGAGTTTCATCCATCGATCATCGTAACTAAAAAAGAGTAAAAGGTGATTAGCAGCGGAAAGTTAACTTCAATAGGTTTTCAAAACTTTGTATATCACTTTATCTGCGAAGCTTATCCTTTTAAAAAAGGCTGTGGGACGCGGTGCACTCCGCAATAATTAGACTGTTTGAACACGAACTTTGTTATTCCACTGTATTAGGGCTGTCCTCGTAAACCACGAATTTCATGTAGACCTAAAGGAAGAAATATCCTGAGGCTTATATGAAGTGATCCAGGTGGCCGCTCGAACGATCCACCTGTCACATGAGATTTGTTCAAAGTAGTCGCGTACAACATGAGCAGCCCCGTGATGTTGAGGTCGCAGTTCCTCATGTATCTCAATCCGATCTGGCGCATGAACAACTCTTTATGGCAACATTTGACGAGAGGTCTGATCTAGCATAGACATAACGTAGCTAGTTTTGATAATGGTCTTACTTAAAGCATTTGACCTAAAAATGGCTTAGTTCTTTTTAGTTCTGTAATACCGGACCAAGTCATGGCTCGGAAAAAAGGAGGCGAGTTTCTCTTATCTTACAAATAAGGTCTACATTACTCCGTTCAAACAGAACACGGTTTCATCGGTGAATTACCTCTGCTGATAGAATCCGCGTACACATTTTTTATCTTTGGTGTGCGTCATTGAACCAAAGCTCCTGCGGTTGAGTGGCGTGGTGTAGCCGAAAATGGTACTTCTTTAGCATTTTGCGGACAGCAACCTTGAATCTGCCACGTTCTTGCACAAGCCGCCAACTGCTCCGACAGCTCTATTTTTTAAATTATGTTATAAACACTCGCGTCGTCACTTGAATTGTATGATCATCCGCTGCTTGATAGATCTAAACCAGCGTCACTAATCGATCTGCTTGACGGGGAATTACTTGCTGCTCAGATATCTGGTACTGAACTTATACGCAACCCCACCAGAATTCCGACTACATTGTAAACAACGAAGTGCCAATTTTACACTCCCATTACTTAATTTCATCGCCTTTGCTGCGTCTGCTATCATCATCTGTATGTTGTTGTCAGTCCCACTTCGACGTGTTAAGTGTATGTTAGCATTAAAAAATATACGGTCAGCTGGTTGGAGGCATAGGCTTGATGATAAGGACTGCCTCCCTTATCTGTCCATGTTGCTAAGGTGCGGTAATCTGGTTGGTCAAGGTCGGCAAACGTTTACTGGACAGGCGCACGTACGCTCATATGCGCGCACACAGCACTTGTTGCGTAAGTTCAGCTCGTATGTAAGAAACGTTTTAGAACATATGGTACCTGCCTGCAGTTGTGGCGTTACTACAGAGGCTTATGTTCGTCTTCCAGCACTTTTAGGTTTTAAATGATCGTCTATGATATTCAATTACCAGGGTTAGACACCCAGATATGCTGTTTTATGTAATTTGCCATCTTTAAGTCTTATCCTTATTTAATGTAATGCTTATTTATCTAATTTATGCGCAGTTTAATTTCCTTTTTTGGTGACATTGTTTAAAACTACTTTCTTATCTCCAGATGATGTCTCCCGCCTGTACACGCGACTCAAAGCTAGAGAACCTACAGTCTCATCCACTCACTCCACATGAAAATCGTTCTGCTCAGTCCGCTCATTTTGATGAAGAAAGCCTCCGTCAGTTGGCTCTTAAAAGCTTCATCGGAACACTTCAGTCTTCCTCCTTAAATTTCGTGAACTCTTCGCCATCATCAAGTAAATTTATTTCTTATATCCGACCGTATCTAGAAGAAGTTACTGACGTACCTTATCTGAACGCTGAATCCTCGGGTATGTTTCCTCCGCACACGAATTTGTCATTCCACGTTTAGACAGGGATGCACAAGAGGATACTCCTTCGAATGTATGCTTATAAGTTTCATTATGCTTGATGCAATCATAGGCTTCTTTAGATGAAATTGAACTTCGAAGGAAAGCCCTGCTTAGTTTCTCTAAACACGCAAATCACAGCCAGTCCTCACCCTCTGAAGACACGGAAGCTAAGGTCGAGGTGACTCCTGTTGCTTCGCCCTCTCGCTTGCAGCCGCCTGTTTCCCAGCCGAACTCACGATTCATTGTGACTCTCAATGCTTCGTCCGACGATTCGAATGACGAGGAATTGCACTCCGCTTGTCCTGCATCACCTGCGGTTAGCGTAACACTTGGTTGTACTTCGGTCCGAACACAAAGTGTCCTATCTTCCCAGCCTTCCGTTTCTAAGGCTAGTTTTGAAGCGTTCGCAAACCGCCACCACCCTCGCCTTGTCGGAAGATGGTGATTCATCCAACTGCAAAAAAATTTCACTTTCGGTGTCTACTGCCAGCCTCTCAATCCTTGCGAACAAGTACAAGCCGTTAACCGGTGCCCTGTCTCTTAAACGTCAGTCACCTCAGCTCTCTCTAGAATCGTATAAAAAACTAGTTTTACGTCAGGCTACTAAAGTCGAGCAGCTCAAGCTCATTCTGAAACGCCAACAGAAGTTAGTGCTAGAACGCAAAAAGACTGAAGCTAAGCTAACCGCTTCCTTAGCTACTCTCAGGGCCAAATTGCAACGCACTTTAGAGTTGCAGACCAATGCTCACCTGGCTACTCTGCAGGTAAATAGGCAGAAGTCGATGACAGTAACAGAACTTCAACGCGCTCAACAGCAGCTACTTAGGATGAATAGTGCTGTTGAACAGATGGCTCGAAGGGCTGCCATTACCAGCCAGAGAACCAAGCCGAAAACTCTGCCGCCGCCGCCACTGCCGCCGCCGCCGCCTCCACCGCCACAAATGCGGCCTCCTTTACCCCTTCAGCTTCCGTCACCGACCTTCATTACTGCTGTCAAAAAGTTAAAGGCTCTACTTCCGCAGCTCGAGTTGTCTTTTCGCATCTCATCGCCATTTTTCGGGTATTTTAGCCTATTTGAACCCCAGCTAGATACGTATAAACTCGTAAAACGCTTAGTAAATTCAAATCCATCCAAGTCTACCGTAGTTATATGTGCCAAAAAAATAGATCCTCTCACCCCAATATGTCCATTTTTTCTCGACGGCAATTGCCTTAATTCTGCATGTAAATTTCAACACCCCTCCACTAACTTGACTAACCCGCCTATGCATTCGCGGCAACGATATGGCGAAATTTGTTCCCAGGCCGGTCAAAGTAGGGCAGCCTCTCCGGGTTCATGTGCCGTTTGTCCCGTGTGTAACACTATTTTGAATGAAGTTACCGATGCAGTTCCCCCACTCTGTGACAATTTAACCAACTGGCATTCAATCTACGCAAATTTCCCAAGTTCCGAAATCGACTGGACCCGTCTCTTTGTCCTTACTTCGTCAACCATCAGCTCCTTCTCAGTCGACAGGCACCTCATGATACATCATCTGTATACGATTTTACAGTTACGCGAGAGTCTTTCAAGCGAATTTGTTAGCATGGTTATCAACTGTCTAGCTTGTTCAAATTTCTCCGTCGAATTTGTCGCTTACGTTATAAGCCACCCCTCGCTTAATATATCACTCCGTCGTCAGCTCCTAAGGGCTGCCTTGCGGCACCTTTTGAGAGAAGCCCACAGCCACGTTGATTCATTTAAGCAATCAGTGCGTCTATTAAATCCAATAACCACAGTGGTCTTCTATACAGGCAAAGTAGAATGGGACGTTTGTCGTTCTAGGTTTGGTCTCCAACTGGCTGACGATCTTTTAGGTTTTACCAGGATAACTTGGAGGCAGTTGCCTCCTGGTCATCCCGCCCGTTGGGGCGTTTGGTACCTTCGTCTTCTGTTTGATTTGTGTAACACTTTTCCACAAGACCACTTTATCCGCGCCGTCGGTCATGTAGGTCTCTTTGAGACTGAAAATTTGCTTAGACAAGCCAATCTTTTTCGTAACGTTGAGGACGATTTAGGCTTCCCCACCAGCGTTCGGGTATTTTTCACTGAATGTCAGGCCGCTGAATTGTCTCAGTCAACCTACTCCTTCGTATTATCTTTCGTTCACGTGTATGTACAATTCCTTGCGGCTGCCGGTCAGTTTGCACGAGCAGCAGCTTTTTGTCTCAGCTTTTTGGAGCCTGCTGGCGCCCTAAAGCTCCGGGACAATCTTCTATTTGCGACGGCCGTCAACCTTTCGAGCGTCTGCCTCCAAGCTGGTGATGTCGAAGCCTTCGAATGTGTCTCAAGCCTTGCCGACCAGCAACCTCTTCAAAGTGAGTATGCTTTTCTCTTTGCCTGTCTTATGCATCGCTCTGGAAAGACGGACTTATGCTGCAGTCTGCTCTCCGAACTGGTTGCAAGCCTCGTGCTTCTGCCCTCAGTAGACGTTTCGTCAGTTTACCCTGCTTTTCGTGTCCTTCTTGGTCTAACCGAACCATGCAGCCCGAGGAGGTTCAATTCGCGCTTCCTTCTCTTCCTTTGGATGTGCTGCGGTCTGTACTCTACCCTAACTTCCTCCCATGATTCCATCTTGCCGGATTTCTTGCACTACCTCACAACAGATTGTCAGGCTCATAATCTTAATTCCTTCTACTTTGGAGATGGTTTCCCTTTCCCTTGCATTACTCTGCTGATTCATTTAGGTCTGTGTTTGGCAGCCTCCGAAAACTCGCCTGTAGCCTACAATTCTGCCTTAGAGACCCTCCTCTTTCTAGACGTTTCACTGGAGATAGCTCTTTTTGCGCCTCACCGCCTCCCTGGTTCCTAGAACTTCTTCAGCAGATTAACTGGAACAAGTTTACTGAGGAGCATCCGCCTAATGGTCTGTGTGTCAGGCTCGTAGAAACTTACGGCTACAACGCTTTGAAGGTCATTTTCGGTTCACTTCTTCGGGCAGGTCATATTAGGCTCTTGCAGAGCCTCTGTCTAATTTTCTCGTCTCGAGCGACCCATCGATGAGACATTCTGGTTAATGGTGATGTCCTTGGGTATACGGTTTCTGACCCCTCTAGTAGATCCAATGATAAGGCTGCGGTTACAGAACTACCTGTTGGAATGCTTTACCGAGGCGCTTACCCTGCTGCCACAAAGTTGCCTGCTCTGGCGTCACTACGCGGCTACCGTTCGAGACTTCTTCGATCCCGCACCCACTGACACCGAGTCTTCTAGCAGTCCCTGCACTACCGATGATGCGACCCTTCTTCGATTGAGGGTGAGGGCTGAAGCTGCGCGGACTGGTATGGAGATGGTTGTGGACGAGGTATTCGACCAGCCTGCGGGTGTTGAACTGTCAGCATCATGTGTCCAGAGTCTGGCCCTGCCGTCGATCACCGCTTGGTGGGGGGAGGACAGCACCCCCTGTGACTGAGGCAACCTCGTATCCTCGTACAGTTAGCCGTACGTTAGTCATTTTTATCGTTTATCTTCTCGCCTGACCTTGCTTTAAGTGTTTCTCGTGTCACATTAACAACTAACTTTTAATGTAAAGTAATCCACGCGAATTTTTTTCAAAAATCGGCCGAACTTATAGTTACATGAGTTGTTAATGCCGCAATTGACCAGTAGTCCACTAAAGCGCTCTGTTTGGCGGACTGGTTCCACCTCGATTGAGGCGAGGTGCTTTAAGTCTGCTTTTTGAGCAACATTTTTACACCCGAATGCTCTTACCTGCTCCGCCGCCTTTGAAACGCCCCAATTACGAGGGAGGAACGGTTG
Source organism: Schistocephalus solidus (assembly GCA_017591395.1). Lineage (NCBI taxonomy): Eukaryota > Metazoa > Platyhelminthes > Cestoda > Diphyllobothriidea > Diphyllobothriidae > Schistocephalus > Schistocephalus solidus. Next base: position 7,954 of record WEDG01007974.1, read on the forward strand.
TACAATGTCTTTGTTTATGTAGCACTTTCCGGCCGCCACAGAAATGTTTAGAAAGGCTGTTCCTTAGCCCTCTTAGGAACACTTATACTGACATTTACAATGTTCATGGCAGTGCGCCCCTGTGCATTGCTATTGCAGCAGACGGTATTGGCAAACCGACCTTCGTTCTACAACCGCCAACGTATCGACCTGCGCCGACAAGAAATTTACATTTCGGACAGGTAAGGCATTTTGTTCCCGATCCAAGTTTAGCTGACCAGTCAGAGCAGTCGGCACTGGCCCCATCTGAGTTCTGAGAAAGACTGTCGGCTGACTGACTACGAGTGGTGGGCTGAGCACATCGAAAACTGTTCTACCGGCTCAAAAAGACGCCTTTACCACCAGTGTCCACATTCTGCAAACTCGTCAAACGGACCATTCTTCCAGCAAACTACTTCTACTACTACTACTACTACTACTACTACTACTACTACTACTACTACCACCACCACCGTTATTTCAAACATGCACAGTAGGCTCCGAAAATAGTGAAACATTGATCGAAATCCTTAAATATGCTTTCGAATCGAAAAGCCTAATTAATTACAGTTTCAGTGCCGATCACTAGTAAACATAGTCCCAGCCCGACTCTTCCTTGCTAGTTTTCCCTGCCGATTTCCCAGCTACGATCGACCCTCTTGCTCCGAAACCTCACTTAAAGTCGTTTTTTTTCTGTCGGCACCTGTTCTTGAAACTTAGTGTTCAGACAGTCGCAATAATGAGGTCCAAATAATACGCCAGTTATGGAATTTATGTGACCTTTACTCCAACCTACTGGTACTCTAAAATCCACAGTGTAATTAATCCTACTTGCAGCCCGTTCAGAATTATTCTAGGGTGTTGAGAGGTTCACGATTTATGTTCCTAGAACGTGCAAAGAATGTTGACTGCTCCTTCAAGGTGAATGCACACGCATAAATCAGGCGATTTCAGATTGCGCACGACAAAAGGACGAAACCCAACCACTCCAGATTTCGATCTGAGTGTTGATGCACCCACCAGATATTCACACTGCGGTGCATTCTTGAACTCCGCCAGTCTTAGCGGCAGCCGATAATCGTATGCTTCGTCGAATTTGCTGCAGCATGACTCCCTGTGGCGGAGAAATCATCGCCCTAATCAGATTCTACTATTGCACCATTGCTGCCTGATTTCTGTTCCACCAATATCTTCCGTTCGATATTCATTCTGGCGTTTGAAAAAGCTCTGGCTTGTTTAATTACGTCACTGTTTAGCTTCTTGGAAAGGCCCTACATGGTTTTGACTTTGTTGAATTTTCATCCGGCGCCGGCTGACTGATTCCGACTCCACTGATTATATCGCCTTGCGAACTTCAAGTTTTAGTGACCTTACAGCCTTGGTGTCACGGGTGAATGAATTCCCTTATTATTTTCGAGCAGGATTTCAAAACAGAAGAAAGTCCTTCCCTCTCGAAGTTACTGGTTGAAAACTTGAGGAAGTAAACCGATCCAAATACATTTGACACGGCTGCTGCCGAATAAACAGGGCAAATTTGACATCGTCTCTCAGATAAATGCTGCTCGCAGGGTTTTCAAAATTCCTGGAAAGTTTCCAAGGACCCGATGCGGTATCTCCATCGCCACAGCCACCCGCATATTCCTGGCATCCATCCGACCAATTCGTGTGTACGCTTCTGAATGTTTGGTTGTGCTCGAGAAAAATGAGCGAAAGCAGGAGGTCAAATGAGACAGTCCGCACTCGCTGAGACAACACTCTGAGGCTGTCTCTGGCCATTAGAGAAAGACGACCCAGGTGGTTTAGGCACAATCTCCGTCGGCCACCTTACAAGTTTAATGTTGCTGTTATCGATCCGGTGCCGAAAAGGAGGCCAATTCAAGAGCTAGCTCAACAGAGTTCGTTAAGACACGGAGTCGGTTTATAGACCTGTATTCTGAGAGACTATGTTGAGTTTCCATATCCCCTGCCGCAGATCGCCACGTGTGCAGATCTACAATTCGCGATATCATCGAGGCGGTCAAATCAGGCATGATCACATTCGTACCAAGTCGGGGAGCGATAAGAGTTGGAAGACGTAGGCCGTGTCTATACGCTACAGAATTTATTACATGGGCAAAATATTTCCTAATTTCGAGTCATAATTTTAATAATATAACTTCATTTGAAAAAGTCACACGAGGCAGGCTATTCTATGACAAAATCTACGGGAAGACTGTACACTGTCTAATCGAGCTGTATTTTGAGTGGAACCACTACACATGTATGATTTGCATTTGCAGGTTGTTTTTTCCGCTTGAAAGCATGATTACGGATTTTCGTTAGCGTAGCAGAAGCTTTAGCCCTCTTCAGTTCCACATCGTAGTCAGTGAGTTGTTGCCGTAGAGTGCGGACGTTAGGAGTCTCATGCTTCAGAGCCATATAAATCTGTCCCCTTCCCTTTGCAGTTACCCGCTGCCGTCAGATTTCTACTAGTTTAGAGGACATTATATATATATATATATATATATATATATATATATATATATATATATATATATATATATATATATATATATATATATATATATATATATATATATATTCTTTAGAAGCTTTTTACCGAGTAAAGTGAAAAGTGGATTATTTAGGACTAGGCGTAAGAGGGCCCGCTGAGTAGCACAGTTACTGTGTACGTGAGTTTTTCGGAGACCAACTCCTATTTTTTCTTCGTGGTTTTGTCTCTTTTTCCTTTCGACCGTCTCTTCGGCCTGTCTGATTCCCCATGCTCCTATCCTATCTCAACACTGAAAGACCTGAGATGGGATATTGCCCCCCTCTAAGCTTAGTATGTTTGAGTCCTCCGTCAATTCACATTCGTTGTGGCTGCCCCTTCCAACTCCTCGCGCTCGTCTTGTCCTCGAGGCTGGATCGGCGAAGGGTGCCTGGCCGATGCGGCTGAACTCCATTACCCGTTGTTTCATCTCTTGCAGCTTCCAGCAATCACCTCTTGGATACTCAGGAGAGCAGACATTTTTGCTCCAGCTACAGCCGGCGCTAGTTCGCTGCATTCGATGTTGATCGGTGACAGCTGGACAGTATTTGAACGATTTTTTTCTTCTTCTTCACGCCCGAATTCTCCCGATTTGTTAAATGTAATACTGTACCTCCGCCAGTCGAGACTCTTCACTTTGTGCCTATTTTGATGAAATTTGACTTTAAAGAATACACTACTATTTATTTGTCAGTAGCGTTGATATTGTTCGGATCCGGGGGGTTTATCGTTGGCATAAGCAGATACAAAGAAGAGGCTTAATCCACATAATGACGCGATCGATGATACAAGAAGTTTATTCGCTTGGGGTTTTTGATTCTCACTCGAGCCCATCATCAGCCACAGCCTCAGATAAGGGTGATAAGAGTTCAGTATTTATAGTACACAATTTCCATTCCACTACGTTCCAACTATAGTTAGCTACTCCTGCGTTCATCGCTGTGGTCTTATTTGCTGCGACGTATCCGAGTCGCCAATTGCCATAATTGCATCAAAACGGTTATCTCTTGGCGCTGGTATGAACGCTTGTAAGCAGTGGACGCTGGCTTTTCGAGATTGCTTGGGGTCGACGTAAATGCTAATCCGAGCCGGCAGTGGCGCCATAGGATCGGTTTTTATAAAAACCCGTAATTCGGTATTTCATTTATATGACGCCGTTAAGCTTGTTATAAACCATATCATTATGGTCTCTTCTTACTGTGTCCTATCTGCCTTCTGATTGCCGGCTGTATCTGAACACAATGCGACCTAAATTCCGTACTCCTTTGGGTGCCGGCGTCATTGCCGGTTTGCTCTGATTTTCTGGTCGAGCGTAGTGCGTTCATTCTTACTGCCATGCTAGAGTATTTTTTGTTTTCTGCAATCAAGTTTACTGAAGCGTCTCCGCATATCCAGCCGACGCTTGCTGACATAACCGCTGTTTAGGTCTAAGCTAAGACAGATCGAATAACATGACCAACTTAGGCAAGGGAGACTGGAATGGTCGTGTGTGGCTTATTAGCCGTTATCAGCCAGCCATACCCAACCCCAGGTTTTGTGGCACTCGAGGGTCGAACTCGCTCTACCCACTGCGCCACGAGCTCGTTGTCTTGTTGGTTACGATCGGGAATAGTAACTACGGTAAGTAGGCGCTCATCAGTCGGTTACAGGACTCAATCGTCCCGTTGTGCCATTTCAGTCACCCTTGTCCTTGTGGGTAATAGTCTACTGCCTGTACTACTAGCCGCTGTGTGGCTGCTGGCGGGGCTTGAAAGTGAGACCGAAGGCACGAAGATTGAGTCCTGTAACCGATCGGTGACCGCCTACTTACCATAACTGAAACAGGCCGTGTATCGACCCAACGGATAGCCATTTCGCTGGGAGATGCAGATGCCGATTGCTTGTCAGCCCTCCTCTACTGATGACTGGGTAACTCCACTCGGATGTCACTATTCTGGAGACAATGAAAACCAACTCGTTTTGCTGGTCCGTTTAAAGAACCGGAAAACGCCCAAATTAAGATAGCAAGAGAGCGAGATTGAGCAGTGAGCTTAGCAACCACTGTCCCTCGCATATCGCAATGTGGGCGGGGTTTCTGGGTCGGATGTTTGCAGATTGCATGTTTTCACGGCGAACCGTGGAACCGACCTATCAGAGAAGTTTGTTTTCACTACTGGAATTGGTACACTTAGGATCCCAGAGTCTCCAGCTGTTAAATCCCGATGAACTGAAATAGGACCCGTTTGTTGTGGGTACGCATTTGTTTTGCCATAGCCGCAGATCACAATTCCGCATTGCAGGGCACCTGTGTTCGAATGTTTTTGCCCGATTTGAGTAGGCCTGTTTTACGTAAGTGAATTTCCGCCTCCAGGGTGTATACCCTCCATCTGATTTGGTGCCTTGGCGTTCACCGCTCGTCCTGTTTAGCCTTAGGCATTAACGTCATCTAGACATCACTTTTAATGCGGACATATCGTGGCCACTTAAGCCATTAGGGAAATCTGAGCTATCACGCCCTTTACGCTGGTCCCGAATAGGATGAGGAGCATGTGGGCGTATTGTACTCTGTACAGCATGCTTGTATAATGGGCTTGATGAGGTTGACTGCCGGACGTGAGCAAACGTCCAGTACCAAAGAGCTGGCGTCCCGATTTAGAGCGGGGCATGCCTCATAGCGCCTTGAGCAATAGCATGTCTGCGTCGACCTTGGCCGGTTTGGATAGCCATGATTGGTCGGAGTTCGGACCGCAACTGGTACGTGTGTGCAAGTACACGGCGGGTGGCATCATAACAGGTGTCCACAGTAGGGTTGTAATCTGGGCAGTTGATAGGCCACCGAATGCGGGAGGTAATCCCTCATTCTAACGGAAAGTCAACCTATTGGGACAAAGTAGTGGAACTGGGAAATGCGAAGGACTCGCTTGATACGGGTCCAACCTCCCAGCCTGGAATTCACACCAAGCACCCTAAATGCAGCCCTTCGTAGCCAGGACGTTTAACTGTTTGAATTAACGGATATTTCCGTCTTGCAGACCAAGATGGGCTGCCTATTTTTAAGGGTTACTTTGGCCATATATTTAATAAAAATGGTTTTGTCCATGTAGTGCAGGTCCTAGTATCTAACGCCAGAGTCATTCGTTGATGAACTGTCTCCGATCGCTAACACAACTCAATGGTTCGGCTCTGACTTAAGACTCACTCTCGAGTCCCGCCAACAGCCGCACAACGGCTAGCAGTAGTAGTAGAGGCAGATTAACAATGCCGACAAAAACCAGGAAGACTGGAATGGCCATTTCCGGCTCATTAGCCTTCTTCAACCAGTCATACCCGACCCCAGGTGGTGCCCCACCCGAGGTGCGAACCCGCAACCTGTTGATCAGAAGTGCAACGCTCTAACCACTGAGCCACGGGCTGGTTGTATTGCCGGTTTAGATCGAGAATATGGACATTCCTTGAAGAACGCTCACCAATCGTTGAGGGAACTCAATCGTCCCGCTCTGCCTTAAGGCTCGTTCTCAAGTCCGCCAACAGCCGCACAGCGGTTACTAGTAGTAGTAATTGATTCCACAAAAAGAACTTGAAGGACGCGCTCGATTTTATTCCAGTTAGGCTACTTTCGAACTTCAAGCTGATATTTTATAGGTTCACCAAAATTGCAAATTACATCAAAGTACAAGCTTTTGAGATAGTTTCTTCTATCATGCCGGTGCTTTGAACCAGAACGAAGTTTTGCTGACTTAGCCGCAAAAAGACTAGTTCATGTCGTGGACTAGTAATTTAACAGGCGACAGAATACCGGCAACAAGTGTGCTTGTGGTTCATTTAGGACCACTCACGTGGTGTTAGGCATGCAATCACCAGTGCTAGTGTTGATAATGTTTTGAACCTGTTTATATTCAGTCGGAAGTCCTCATTGCTGAACATTGGGTTTATGTTTCATGTTTTCGCGCCACACGGTCTACGCTGGCTGTCATGCAGTCGCAGTAAAGGTAAGCCTGGAGGCCAGCGAAACTGTTCTGGCCAAATGGTAAATGAAAGTGATAACAGTGTCCGGCCTCATTGATTACTAATTCAAGGGTGGAGTCCGTAATGCATGCCAGCGGACAAATCACACAGAGCTAGACAGTATTTATGAACACCAACGACAACCAAATTCTGTTCAAAGGCGGTTAGTCTGTCAAAGTACATTTACACTATGCGATGATAATCATGTAAACAGTTTGGCGAAGGTACGGTTTCCATCACTCAGCGGAAACGTACTTTCGCCTAACTGGACTTACTTCATGTAAATGTAAGTATTTTCTCGATAAATGCTGGTGAGAAAGACGTATCTGTGCAAAGAAGTAGACACTTCCCATGCAAATTACTGCCTTCAAGTTAATCGAGGTAAAATTTCTGAAATTGCATAGCCAAATTTATCAGCCCGTCTTCGGCACTGCTCTAATAAATAACAAAGCAGGTGAATGCAGATGCTGAATGATTTTGCGCCGAGGATAGGATTGCGAATCGAACCGCCCCCCCCCCCCCCCCCCACCATCCCCTATCTGGCCTCAGGGTGATAGGGGTCGTGCTCTGCTAGACCATTCGACAGTGTGGTGCAAAATAATAAGAAAATACATGATCAAACTTGTACCAAATGCAGAAATGGAGAACCCCACTCGCCCCAATGAGGTTTTCAAAGGCGTTGCCTATCATCCTCACCAAATAATCTGAACCAAGCTTAGCATATAACCACACTGTCGAGTAAAAGGAAACGCACTGCTTAGAGCATCAAACAAGAACACCCTCTTACTGAACAGACCTTTATCAGATTCGCTTGTACAGTTAGCGACAGATCTCATGCCATGCTAATCGAAATTTCATAATGCGTTTTCGGTTATGAACGACTGCTTAAATGGAACTGTGATATTTCAGACAAACCTGGAGGCCGTCTTATGAACGAACGTCTTTGCGGCCTCCTGAATAAACCTCACTCGATTGATTTTCGATTCCCGTACATGTTCAAACATAATTTATATAAAACACGCATAAAGTATACTTTCTTGCACTCATTTGATAGCAAATCACGTCTTCTTAAAATTTTATGCTCGAAGAGAGGGTAGTTATTAGAGTTAGAAAAGTTTTCCAATTCCCGATTTACGCGCCAAATAAGTGTCGTTAAGGCACCTTTTTATGCAGATTGACTGACTACGGCGCAGAGAATCAGGCGCAGTCTCCTTTTAACGTACTTATAACCGATCGTGGTGCGCTTAAGATCGTGGCTTGGAAGACTGCCAACTAACGGGATAACGTGACCCTCCTCTCAGAACAGAACATGAGCCTTCATGGGCCCTTGGTAAGGATGCCTATTATGGCCGCCAAAACAGAATACGGGAAAAGGAACCACCCGCATTATATGTGGCTTTGCGCTAAATTCCGAGGAAATTATGTTTAGGATTAAGTTTAGGGTAAAGTTTATATTTGAGGTTAAAGACAGATTTGGGGTTTGGTGTCATGATTAGGCTAAGGATTAAGGTTATTATCGTGTTTAGGGTAAGTGGTGTATTTTTATGTTAGGCTTAGTGTTGAGACACGGGTACACGTACCCTTCCTGAGATTTACCGTAAGGCAAGCTATTTTGAGCGGGCGGGGCGGTTCCTATTCCCGTGTTCTGTTTAGGCGCCAATATGGGGCCCTTTCTAATGTGGTGTCAATGGCACTCGCACACAGTTTGGATCACAACTGCCCCTTTTATTATTTATGTTAAATCTTGGTCTATTGTGTGCGTACCCAGCACATGTGGTACGCCTAATCAGATGGTTTAGCTCAGCCACACACTGCGCCCGATACCAGCTCTAGTCTTCTCGACTGGGATCAGATAGATGCGGAAAAGAGAGCGCAGTCGATGTTACACAAGTCTACTATCACTATAAAGTCAGTCAGATGAAACTCGTCGTCATCATTCCGTTGCGCTGCCTTCGGGAAAAATGATGTCGTTGTCCACTTTGTCAGTGTAATATTTTGTGCCCCACGTTACGATCTACTCGGCATGCCGACAACGGCCAAAACCCTTCTTTACTAGTTGAGTGCTCGCGCCACGTGACAGCACCTCGGCTTTGCGATACAGTGACATCCCGCGACGCCTTCCTCTCCATCGATTGGATACGACTGGAAGTGGCTCATGCGGACTCGCTAACAGAACGGCTGGCCCGCGGTGCGATAAAACCGTCTGCTTCCGTTCAGCTCTGGGATGCCTGCATGCTCCTCACCACAGTAACGACGGACCAAGTGATTCTACCTTCAGTTCTTTTGATCAGGAAAACGTCTCATTACCGAGAGCTAGTTCCATGTCAATTGCATTGACGCATAATTTAACATATACAGATGTTGTCTTATCCAATTAGTTCTTCGGCCAATTGACGATTGAACAGACTAGTCTTCTCGCAAACAAGGGAGAACATCTACGATATTTAGCTAGTTCTCATTGTGTTTTCCTGTGTATTTGATCGTCGGGTGCAACCGGTTCATGACAGTAAGCGGTACCTCGAAATTTCTAGGGTTATCTTCCGTTTTGCAAGTTCAGTGTAACTATTTTGACATACAAACGGTTTCCGCTCAGGCAGTATCGCAAAAATATCCACCAGGATTAGGTTCCGTCCCATATTCAGAACGCCGATGTGCCTGTATGAGAGTCCAGTACCTAAGAATTGGACATCAATAGGGGGTCAAATAAATAGGATATTTTTAGTGGAAACTGTGGTAGCTCAGTTAGCTGTCTTAGACCAACGTGGTTGTCTACTGGGCACTCACAAAGCATCATGATAGTTTCATCCAACGACATTTATCAACAGGTTTCGCAAGGCAAACGAAATCATTTCAGGAGGGGAAAATGCGATTACTGGAATGAGAATCTTATTGGACTGACGTTTCGGATTTTCACTCGAGCCCATCAGGAGAGACAGGAGGCATGTCTTATAGCAACATAATCCCCACTATGTACCATCTGACGCAATCGAATCTATCAGAACGAGTTAATAGCCGTGGGTTGGACGGATGCAAAGTGACTGGGGAAGTTGGTCCTCGTCGGTACTGGAGCTCAGGCTATAATGAGGCCTGCTGCACGTGGCATCACTGGCATTCTCACCTACGCGAGGTTCGATCGGCCCTTTTTGCAGCCGGATATATTTTAAATGGGAATCATATCGTGTGTGGGGCACGCGTAGACGAACTGTTCAAAATTTCCAGTCACTCCGCTTCAATCAGCCTCCGGTTGGTTTGACAGTGCGGCAGGGTCAGCGAAGAAAGACAGAGAGAGGTAGATGCTTCAAAAGTCTGCTTCACTATAAAACAACGCCCCAGGTCATCGCTACTGGGCGTAACTTGTCAAACTACCAGATCTTATAGGCATAGTGTGCTTTTCAAAGCCCGTACCCTGATCGTCCGTACTGGGCTGTGATTATAACTTATAACCATCACATTATATACATACAAGGACTGTGAATGGTTGCTGACTGGGCTTCAACAGAGTACAGAAGTCAATATACACATGGAGGGGATCTGACTTATATTAAAAAGAAATAAGGACAAATTGCACAATTTCAGCTTGCCGAAGATAAAGGTGGGCATGCAGTTTATATGCGAGAAAGAGCTCATAATCCTAACTGACTCGAAACCGCGGAGGCCCAGTTCAAAGCCATTAGGCCCCAGGCCATTAAGGACTCTTTGAAATATCCGACGTCTGCTCACCGGTGGGCAAATCAACGGGAACCATTGAGAGTATGGACGACCTACAGTGCGGAATGCAAGACTTTACGACAAACAAAAACACGATGCTCATGCTTTGTTAGGGTACAACAATCTAACAGACTGGCGGGAAGAGCAGGGCACGTTTGATACTCGTTAGATACAGCTTTTCAGGTTACGAATGTATATTTAATAGAAAACTACAGGGGTGAGAAAAATAGACATTAACCGATCAAAGTCCTAGATAAATCGAAAGCATTAGTATTTAGATGAGTATCAGATAACGAAAAAAACTCGTAGGATAAAAATAGCCCAGAATAGGGGTGGGACAACATCATTCGACTGCTAAACTGCACCTTAATGAATCCAACTGCGAGCTGACGTCAAATGCCCGGTATTCGGTGCGGTAGCTTGATCGAAGTATAGCTCCTTATATTATTTAGCCATTTTTTGCCTTTTCAGACAAAGACAGAATGGACTTACACCATCAAAGTCTCCTATCACCATATTTGCAGTTTCCATGAAAACGTTCTCTCATATATCGGGGTTGTCACAGCAATTATACTCAAGCGTTGGTGGAAGTATTTTCACAGGAAAGCTTGATTACATTAGAAAGTATCGACCCTTACTGCCTAAACTACTAAGTAACTCGAATAAGGCTTTCCCAATACCGGTGCACCTTCGAGACACGAACAGTTCAATTTATTTGCCCCCGGGATCGGTAAGACTGAAATATAGCCAGCCCTGCTTAGCCTTCTTATTTGTTTGGTGGCAGCGTACACCATAAAGCGGCTTAGGACCTCATGATTGGACAGTCTATTTGCTGGATAGAATTGGTGGATTTCATACTTGTCAGTAGTCTGGGCGGCCAACTTCACCCGAATGGGTCCTCGTAGCTTAAAGGATTAGAGCATTGACTGTACCCAAGCCTTGCCCTTGATGTTGTCAGTTCGCCGCGTTTTCTACAGTTTGGTCAAATGAAAACCTAGTAAATTTATACGGCAACATAGTGCAGATTTACTTCTACTGAGATGGTATGATGCTTAGTCCTAATGGAATAGGGTTAAACTGTTCAGGGCTTTAAGTGGAAAATACAGTTTATGAATTTGTGGTTGCTTCTGCTGCTAGCGTTCTAACGGGAATTACGAACAGCATTGAACATTGGTCTTGCAGCGGTGTTAGGAGATGCGACATTCACGAGAAACAGTGCGGCCCCAGGGCTGATTTCAGGTGACGATGGTTATGCTTCAGCCTAACCTGGGATGCCCACTTGATTCCTGTTCATTGGCCGTTTGAAAGTCTCACCGATCGGTTGCGAGACTCACACACCCATTCTGTCTTGGGGTTCACTCTCGAGCTCCATCAGCAGTCGCACAGCGGCTAGTAGTATAGGCAGTGTACAAACTGATGGTCTTGCCGATTTAGGGTCCGTGGCTCAATGGTTAGAACGTTGCACTTTTACTCAAAAGGTCGTGAATTCGAACCTCGGGTTGCGCAACGCCTGGGGGTTGGGTATGACTGGCTGTGACGACAAATAAGCCAAAACTGGCCACTCCAGTCTCCCTGGTCTTTGGTGGTCATTTTCTACTGATTCCCGTTCGGCTCCAGGCAGTCGCAATATGCACAGAGTATTGTAAAAGCAAGAAGTCCGTAAACACAGGAGTATAGTTTTACTTAAAGTAGGCCAGAAAATGCAGATAATCCGAGGTAAAAATTAAAGGAAGATTAGTCGCATCCGCCGGCACAAAGTGGTCTTGGTAGCTGATCCTGAGGTCAGGATTTAGTGACCAAGAGCTAACGTGGACTGCAATGGCACGATGGAAAATGCCAGAGGTGCCCAGACCACAGGGTGTGACCGCGACCCTGCTTCTCTGTTTCATAAAATTAATTATCAAGACGGCTGTTCAGTTGTGTTGTACATCCCCGGTACCAAAAAATGGGACTAAGTAGCCGAAAAGCCCTGAATGTTACATTTATAAATATCCCTTCAGACTGACATGAAATCTAAAATATGATCAATGCCCAACAATACAAAAGTGCGTAGTTTATAAGTGGGTGAAGCAGGGCCAAATACTAACAGGCGAGTCGAGACCGTCTGATAATGAACAACCGAAAGCGTACGTTCACCAAACTTGACACTTGGCTGATGGCCAAACTCACAACGCTATTCCAGAAGATATGGCGCCAAGGACAAGTTTCTCAAGATTTCAAAGATGCGACTATCGTCCATCTCTACAAGCGAAAGGGGAACCGGCAACTCTGTGATAACCACAAAGGCATCTCATCGCTCAAAATCGCCGGGAAAATCTTTGCCCGTATCCTCCTGAACCGTTTGAACGGTCACCTAGAGCAGTGACTGCTCCCGGAAAGCCAATGTGGCTTCCGACGACACCGCGGAACAACCGAAGTGATTTTCGCCGCTCGCCAGCTACAAGAGAGGTGCCAGGAGATGCGAGCCCACCTCTAAACTACCTTCGTGGATCTAACGAAAGCCTTTGATACGGTGAATCGCGACGGACTGTGGAAAGTCATGCAGAAATTCGGATGACCCGAGAGATTCACTTATATGGTGCCTCAGCTTCATGACAGGATGATGGCGCGTGTCACTGACAATGGGACGGTTTCCGAAGAATTTGCAGTGCCCAACGGAGTGAATCAGGGCTGCAAACTGCCCCCCCCACATTCTTCAGTCTCATTTTCTCTGCTATGCTCATAGACGCCTACCGTAATGAGCACCCTGGGATCCACATTGCCTACAGAACTGACGGACACCTTCTCAACAGTCGGCGCATGCAGGCCCCAACACGTGTGTCTACGACTACGGTTCATGACTTGCTCTTCGCGGACGACTGCGCTCTTAACACTGTTACGGAGGAGGACATGCAAAGGAGCATGGACCTCTTCGCTGCAGGCTGTGTCAACCAATTCAGCCAAAAAGGTGGTCATGCACCAGCCGCCACCAAGCGTGCAGTACAGTGTTCCCGGAATCAATATCAACGGCTCTCAACTCAAAAGTGGCGAAACCATTGCTTATCTGGGAAGCACGCTGTCACGCAACACGAGAATCGACGACGATGTTGCTCAACGGATCTCCAAAGCTCGTCAGGTCTTCGACCGGCAGCAGGCCTCTGTGTGAAATCGCCACGGTATTCACCGGCACACCAAACTGGAGATGTACAAGATCGTCGTCTTGACAACACTCCTTTACGGAGCGGAGACCTGGACCGTCTACTCGAACCAAGCCAGAAAGCTGAATCACTTCCATCTAAGCTGCATCCACAGAATACTGAAGCTGATATGGCAAGACAGGATCCCAGACACGGATGTCCTGGAGCGGACCGGAATCCCCAGCATCCGCACCATGCTGAAGCATGTGCAACTGCGATAGACCGGCCACCTGGAGAGAATGGACAACGAGCGACTACCCAAACGACTTTTCTACGGAGATATCGCTGCGGGTGCTCGCCGACAGGGAGGTCATAAACGACGCTACAAGGACACTTTGAAGACATATCTGAAGCAACTGCAACTCAATCCGGCGACCTGGGAGGACCTCGCCCAGGACAGACCGGCCTCGAGAAGATCCGTGAAGACTTGTACAGCAATCTACGAGGCCAACCGGATCGCCACTGCTAAGGCCAAAAGGGCGGCTCATTAGTCCCAAGCGCACCGGATCAACAACGCCAATGCACAAACCCTACCAACGTGCCCACGCTGTCAACGCACATTCCGCGCGCAAATCAACCTGGTCGGACATCATCGAACTCAATGCAACAACAATCCTACAACATCCACTTCTGCCTTACCATTAATTATCACTTCGTTGATGCCGAGCGATCCCTAATCACCGACACCTTCCTCCCACCCCCACCCCTTGCGACGATCACGGCAACGAACACCATTGGCCCACTTCCGCCACCTCCGACTACCTACCATCTGCTACCTCCAACACCACCACCACCCACAGTACAAGTGATGGGGACTCGGTACTAATCTGTCCTCATTGCGATAGTACAATCAACTCACACATCGGTCTGGTAGGTCACTTGCGAATCCATCGCACAAAGACTGGCGAACTAGTGCCTGAAGCACCAACACACAGCACAGACCGCCGCCTCCAATTCCCTCACTGCTCTCGCGCATTCACTCATCGCATGGGCTTGCTCGGTCACATGCACATCCATGGAAGCGGAATCCACGGCGATGCCCACAGATATTGTGCACCCATCAAAACTTCCCATAATTGTCCCATGGGCACAATTACCAGAACCGGCAGCAGAGCCCCATCAGAACCAGCGCCTGCCGACCTATCTTGTCCACATTGTCACCGCTCATGCATATCACACATCGACATAGCCGGTCACTTCCGAATCCATGCACAGGGACCGGCAAACCAGTGTACGCACTAACTGTACGCACTACCCACGCACATTCACATACCGCATGGGCCTATTAGGTCACATGCATATCCATGAAAACCTGCGGTAGAACACCGTCGGATATACCACAACACTACATCTCTCCTCATCAGCCTATGCACCTCACATGATCACACGCAACGTCACAAAAAAACATGCTCTCAGTCTGCACAACTGATTGAGAGGCAAGCATGATCCTCAGCTCCTTTTCCATGTGGCTCCTCTGTTGCATTTGTGATCTGAGCTTGATAACATCACAGGCCGATCAGCGCCATGGGATGGAAGGTTGCCAACTGACAAATACACTCAGACCTTGCAGTCAGTCCAATGTTTGTTGTACGGAGTGGCTGACTGGTAGTCTGAGAGTCAGGCTGCGATATCTCCTTCTTAACGTGACCTCTGGCACTTTCACACACGTGAGATGTGGGCCGTTCAACCCCCCTGTTGTGTGGAATCCTGGCGCTTGTGTTTGGGGGCCAGGTCGTGTACGTAGTATGCGTAGACGAGGTCACCAGCAGCTGCGCCCACTTCCGCATCAGACAACTGACCGGCTCGGACGGTGGTCTGATTATGGGGGCGTGGGAGAGAGTGAGGTCGATGGTTCAGCGAATTTTCCTCACCATAAACAATCTGACGCACTTGAAACTATCACGGTGCGCTAAAAGCCATGGCTTGGAAGGTTCCTAACTGACGGGATATTCGGACTGCGTGGTCATCCCAGTGTGTGTTTTGTGCGTTCTTGCTGACTGAGAGTCAGGCTGCAATGGCTCCTTCTTAATGTGTCCTTCATGGCACTCCCACTTCGTGGGATCAGAGTCAGGTGTGGCTACACGGTCAGGGGTGGCTGCGGCCGCGCCAGTCACCTGCGCCCTCTCCCGCCTCCGGTTATTTGACTCTGTCCTAACACCGGGCTCAGGTGGGGGCGGTGCGAGTGCGTTTGCTGCTGCGCAAGGCTACTATGACTTAAAACTAATCCACGTGCAAGGCACCGTCCCTGCACCATCCTTCTGATAATTATACGGTGGATATCATCGGACTACGACGGTCGAACTGACGTGTATGTATGAGAGAGCTTGCAACTTGTCGTTTGTGGCAAGTGCTGGTTTGCTGGCGATATTAAATATATCCGATAGCAGTCAATAAGAAAAGAGGATGGTTGGCTCAATGGTAGGGCATTGAACTAATTAAAACTAGATGACCAAAGCATTCGGGTTAGGATCCAGAACTATCCAGACTTGGGGGTTGAGATGACTGGCTCGTGAGGGCTAGCAAACCCGACACTGCCATTCCAGTCTACCCTGTCTCTGTAAATGCTTTCTATACTCAGAACAGTTATTACGTTTGATACACAGACTGAAGGCATTTGCATAGTGCACGATCTAATGTAGGGACTAACTAAACAAGCAGCACTGTAAGTCCACTTACGAATTCTGCTCTACTTGAACACACAAGGTAAAGGAGACCGTCAATGTCCCTCGCGGTCTAACGCCTACAGTGTAAACTGTCTCCGGTTATCGCGCTGTTTTATTGACATAGTACATAGGCCAAAAAGTATCCCTGGGATAACAAAGGTCGAACGTACCAAAAGAGGTACTTTGAGGACTTCAGGGATGCGTCATCGGGCGACCCAAAAGCAAAGTACTGCAGGCGCATCCCGATCGGAAGAGCTTTGGACCATTTCAACCACCGGCGCTCATCTCGCTTGCCTTGAAAGTAAAACTGCTGATTATATCTGGCACCAAAGATGGCCTTTGCCAGCGAACCCCGCAGGCGACGTCGCTGTGACTGCGAGAGAGACTTCCGGGGACCAGTAAAGACAGGCCCGCTTTTGGATCCCTCCTTGTCGAAGAAACAGACGGGACTGGGACGAAAAACAGCAGTAGGCGTGGGAGCAGTCAGATTGCGAATTCTGTGACCCTCGGCACTGAGAGGAAAGGGCCCAGTATCGTGCGTGCTACTTAATTTGACATCAGTGACCTGTCAGAATTGGCCAAAACAAGAAATAGGTAGCCTATTCATACAAGAGGGTTTTAAGCATAATCTGAACAGTAAGAAACTGACTCACCTTAACGACACACCAACTAACTTAAAGTTAGCCGCACCCCAAGAGGTAAAGGAAGCTAGAAGATATTTACTTCAGCGCCAGCACATTCGCCTTGAGTTTTTGGTAACAACAAAGTATGGGTACTGTAAGACACGCGACCCAAAAGTGATTGGGTTGACGAGGCTGCAACAGTTCTTGACAGTCAAGCGCTTATATAGTGATCTGGTATTTGAGATAGGGAAAAGAACCTACTTAGTGCAAAACGTCAAACATCTACTCATCAGAGACTCAGAACTTAGCAGTAACAGAGACTCCAATGGGAAAATTACTCAGGAAGTCCGAAAAAACATACCTGATAGCGTCGAGAGGCACCACCTGGTCGACTGAAGTAACGCCGCGAATTCTGAAAATCCTCTGTAGGGGACATGCTGTTGTTAGAGAAGAGGACCACCCCGACTGCCATCTGAGAGTTGGGGAATCGAGTCACCAGGTAATTGAACTCTAAATCAACGTTCAAAGCCAGGCCGGCGGCAAGGTGAAGGAAGGGCAATTTGCTGTCGGTCGAGGGCTTGCTCGAAATCGTTACCTTGGTGAGAAAAACGAATAAGTAATGCTGACCACTGATAAGGAAGGGCAAAATTTGCTGTCGGTCGAGGGCTTGCTCGAAATCGTGAGAAAAACGAATAAGTAATGCTGACCACTGATAAAAACAGAAATACTTTTTTTTGAGGAAATAAACATACACTGTTTTTGGATAAACTAGCTGAATGTATGGGGCTCTTGCTAAATAAGGATGAATCGATCCCATGCAGAGGTGCAGGATCCTCCGGGTACCTGGTCCGACAAACGATGCTGCTTTCCTCTGCACGGAATTTTCCCCGGTATTTCTTCTTCTACCCTCGTCCGTTTTAAGAAAAATAGGCTGGTACTCATAGCGTTGTTGACGTTGCTACAACTCAGAAGTAGAACGGAGTGGAACCCATGATGCAGATGCTGGAATAACTTCTGCCGCCGCTAAAAATAATATCATTGATAACATTATTTGTAGACCGAGCATCCATGCATTACTTGGTAGCCTCGTAGATGCTTGCAATTGGTTGGCGAAAAGGTGAATTAATATGCCTCAACTGTAATCACTGTCCCCAGGAGAACTGCCATTAATATGCCGTGAACGGCCACTCAGACTGGGGCCCTCCATGAAGTTTACTTTGGAATGTCAGTAATGCAGTGTACACCCTGTCTCCAACGACTTATCCTAACAGACACCCACTGGACTATAAAACTGTTAAAGCAGGAACAAAAAGACCTATCTCAAAGTAGAAATTAAGAAAAAACATAAGAGATTGGGAAAAAACTTGCAATTAATTGGAGGAAACCACCCTCCCACAATAACTTATGTCGGGGGTTGCCATCAGACTGAAAGATTATTTGTAGTCGACCCGTTTTCTCGTCGGGAACCTTGTCGTATTTGACAACCGAAAACTCCAGTTCGGATAGGTAGTATTCAGCGAAGGTTTTATTTGACAGCATAGCACGCCAAAGGTCAAGACTGTAGTCCTTGTCATCATAATCCACAACCTGAAAGTTTAAAACACTTTATTGGGCAAAAGGATTTGATGATGTTGAAAGGTAGTCACTTTAGACATTCTCCTCTGCGACAAAGCATAGATATCAGTTGACATACAACAGAATATTCAGCGGCAAAGAACCGTGTATACACCACCAATACACTTACGCTTCAATACACATATGACATGCAAGATAAAGAATATTAGCAAGACTAAATATTATAAAGGTGAAGTAATTGCAGATTCACGAAAACCAGATAGGTGCGGGAACAGAATATTTGCATGCAGAGTGAATTCTACTACCAGGCTGCTCTCCCCGGTTGGTTGACAACGAGGTAGTTGGTGAGCTCTTAACACGCGGCAGCCCCTGCGCTCAAGGTGTAGGATGAAGAACAAGACCAGTTTCCCGATAAACTCCACATTCAACAAATAGTGTTGCTTGCCCCAACTTATTATTACTACTGACCAGTTAAAAACACATTTCGAATTCCAGCTGTGGGCGTTGAGACCTCTCTAGGACAAAGCAAGCGTTCAGTGTATTCCCAATGTCGGTGACAAACCGAATGCTTTTCATGGCCAGTTTTTTAAAAAAAACACTAGGCTGCAAAAACAAGACAACTTGAAAATGCAGTGCCCCATCACTTTTCAACAGAGCGCGCCTGACCTCTAAATATTCGGAGCTAAGGGTAAGCTTAAGATGAGGAAGCGTTAACATTTCAATAAGATCTAACTCATAAATAGGCAATCGCAGTATCTAGGCGACGAATGCTGGGCAGGTTTAACATTTGAAGAACATAAATGGAAAAATGCAGACAACTATGAACATGGATACCGCTTTGCATTTAAATTGTACATATTTTTGAACCTCCTACATGGGTTATGTGACGGCATGGGCATCAAAATTCCCAAGATTTGCCGAAAATGGTGAGCGTATATTCCACTAGTCCAAAGATGGGTTCCATTTTTTATCTAGGGGTCAACATGTATTACAATCGGTGAGATATGCATTTCTCCACATTTGCTCGCTAAAATATATTACAAATGTAGAAAGATATGATGAAAGAGTAATGTAGACACCGATCGGCTATATCCTTCGCGGCAATAAGGACCTAGAGAGCGACCTTAATGAGCTTCTCGACGTACTGGGGTTTTGGTGATGAACCAAAACCAATAAGTTTCCTTAATTTGGGCAGCTTTGTGTTACATAAATAATCTAAGGAGAAACATTAGTTCAAAAATTTTACTTCAGCCAATGAACTCTGGCTGGCCCAGTTGATGAAGACCTTGAATAACCACTAAACTGATCATCAGTGGTAGCTTATCGGTAAAGCCTAGCTATGATCTAACGGCCATGCCAATCGTCCACAATTTAGCGTGGTCCCTGGCCAGTAATTATTAACACCCTCAAGAGATAGTTTTCTAGCTAGAAAGAGGGTTTGATACTGATATCTATAGTTTTCTATTATTTAGCGAGCTTCACCCGGAAACTGTAGTCTTCGGCACTTAAGGTGCTACTAAGTTCGAAGATAATTCTGCTTTGCTAATAGAGCATAAAAATGCATTTCGTTGGAAACGACGACACCAAAAGACGAAATCTCATGCCTTTTTGAGTTTTCGAGCTTTTGTGAAAACCTGTGCTTAGAATTCGGGCCATATCGACTCGGGTCATAAATACGACTGGATGAAAAATCTACCAGTTTTAAAGTATATGGTGGTAAAGAAGTTTGGTAAAGCCACAACCGGCAGAGTAACAACAATGCAAGTAACTAACACATCTGGAAAGAAGCAAAATGAACACAATTTTTCACTGCACAACGTTTATGCTAAATACTAAAAAAGCCTTCCAATAGCACAGTTCTGCCGGACTCGAACATAACCTCTTTTGTCAGGTATGAACTGATTTAATTAGAAGTTGAAAATCGCAAGTGTGACTTACGGAGAGGAAGGACACACCATAAGCTTGGGAGAAACCCGGAATGGAGATAGCATCAAACTTCTGAGTCCCATTTAAGACGGGCCCAGTTGACCTTGGCCAATGCCTGTGAATCGGAACTTTCCACAATGAAGAAGCCCGGAGGGCTGAGGAATTTAGATGCTGAGGCGAATAAATGTACCGAGCGCCCAGGCCTTTGTCCGCGCACATATACTAAATTGGGAAAACTGTCCCCACACGAATATTTACAACCGGGATTTAACTTAGCTGTAAGCTGTTTGGATAGGTGAGTTAAAATACAAAAAACTCACGTTCCAGCAGAAATGAGGTCGAAATAAACCGAGGAGGACGAAAGTTATTAAGCAGTAGGGTCGCATTTGGAACCTGAGAATATATAACAGAGTAATATGTCTGTCACGGTAGAAAGCTGGAATAAAAATAAACGTCATATCGTTTATGTACTCACCTTCTGCAAAATTAGCCAGTAAAATATAAAGTAGCTTAGAAGATTACCAAGCACGCTCAAATTTTTGCTACGTCAAAACGGTTGCTGTTGCTACGCTGACAAGGTATATCAGAAGAGTAAAAATGGCTGATATTAAAATTACGCAATAAACCCAATAAACAATACTTATAAATATTCCATTATACTTAAAGTAAGGCCATACTATATTAGAGTGAAGATGTGCCTGCAGATTAATAGGATTTTTCTGTGGTAGTGGGACGTTCACCGATCGCTTTACGGGATGTACGAGTCCCGTTGTGCTTTGAGGCTCTCCCTCGACACGTAGCGGCTAGTATCTTAGGCAAAATAACATCACCGACAAGGACAAGGGAGATTAAAATGACAATTTCTGGCCTATTAGCCGCCAACAGCCAGTAGAACCAGCCCCAGGTGTTGTAAAACCTGAGGCTTGATCCCGCAACCTGGTGGCTAGAAGACAAACGCCATTACAATAGAACTATGGGCTCACTACTAGGCGTTATGCGGCTGCTCGCGGGGCTCGAGAGAGGAAGCCCAAAGGCAAAACAGGACGAGCGTATCATGTAACGCGATCGGCGATTACCGCACTACCAAGGCCAATTCACCCGATTGCAACCGGCAGAATAATGAGCTAGTGGTTCAATGGTTAAGGCACTGCACTTCTAAAGAACAGGTCGCGGGTTCGAGCCTCAAGTATGGCAAAACCTAGGGTCGGGTACGACTATCTGATGACAACTAACAAACCAGAAATGGTCGCTTCAGTTTTCGTTGTATTTGTCATTAAGATTTTTCTGACTAGTCATTTTTTTGTCGCAAATGACTTAAATGAAAGACGCTTGAGTGCTACATTATCCGTAGGCTAAACCTGGAAGGTTACATCAGACGTGTTGTCGCATACTTACCAGCATGTATACACTAAAATAATAGAAAAACGGTGCCTACCAATTCTGTTATCACTTTAAAAACAATCAAACTAAAATGTTTCCGTAGCTATGTTATAAATCAGTGCAACCTCTGACGTTGCAATGGTAAGATAGTGTGCTATTCAAATGGTACTTTACAGGTTATTTTCAACCTTCTATAGGTCCATAGTTGATGGCGTTTGTGCGTGCTTCACTCAATTAGGTGCAAAACAGTGTGACTGATGCGAAGCCACAGAAATATTTATGCAAAAATATGCGACATAGCAAGGTTGATGAAGGATTTGACGGCAGCCGCCAACCAACACAACACCACGGACAATTCACCAACGTACGACATCGCTGAAGTGAATACATGATCTCTGGATTCAAAATTCCATTGTCAGATGCTAGGAAGGTGAGTTTCACTGACATTTCCGATTCAGCGCCATAAGTTCTTTGGCTCGGTGGACGAAACGCACACGATTTAATGAGACAGATATTTCACAGCATTTGAATGATGCAATCACCAACCACGCGAAATTCGAGGATGAAAGCTATTTATAGGGACAGTACAGATATCGGTTTTACGGTGTTATCATAGCTACATAGCTGGAAAACTAAATAGATAACGTTAAGTAGATATTTTTAAAGTGGGACAAAG